>DF241473.1:0-78374 GCA_000507305.1 Breviolum minutum Mf 1.05b.01
CGAGGGTCGGCGGATATATATATATATATATATATATATACTAATAGAACTACAAATCATAAACAGATACAACATCAATTTCTTTTTTATTTTTGGGGCTTAAAAAACTACACATTCTAGTTTCGGGGAGTGTCTAAATCTCCAATCTGAGGCTACTTGGATCCCAGGACAAAAAGGCAATGGAGGCTATAGTTCGAGTCTCAGTAGTTGAGAAAGCTACCCATGTGACGTGGAAATATCTGTCCAAAAAACACACTTGATGATGTATCAAAGATTCAAGACGTTCAATAAAAGCATCGAGTTTCAAATTGTTTGTACGAAGATTACGGATTTTGTTTTTTTTGAGGGAATATTTATTTTAAGAGAGGTACGGACTTATTCTTATGAATTTATGAATCTGTGTGATTTGTGACATTAGTATTTATTTGGATAAGCTAGAACAACATCACTCAACCTCAACCCTTGTCAGGGTTCCGGCCCTTTCCAAATTGAGCCCAGTTCACTACGTCGAATCCTTCTGAATCATTATGGTTTGAGCAGATTCAGCCCCAAGTCGGACCATGTGGAAGAAAAGGTTTTATCTTCTGAGACTACCCTCCCCGAAACTAATATAGCACATAAAAGATGCCATGTTGAAGGGTCATCATCATCATCATCATCATCATCATCATCATCATCATCAACGGATACTCTTCAGGTGCTATGTTAGTTTCAGGGAGAGTGATGCACCTTTTCCCATTTCCAGATTCCAATCATCGCCAGTTTCCTTTGCATTTTACCGCTAAGGTGACAAACCCGGCAGCTTTGAGAGAAAGGCGTCGCTGGATGCCATGGGTGGATGGATGGATCCAGTACCTACCTTTCCTGAAACTAACCAAGCACCCCAAAACACTGGGATTTGGAAGATGAATTCCATTTGTGGGGCCTCGGCCTACCTGGCAGGTGCTATGTTTTTTTGGGAGTGTAATGAATACCGACGAAGCCATAGTGGTGTTGACTGGTATCGATAGGGCGGGTAGCATCCCAAAGCATGGATGGATTTTTGATTGAAGTGCCAGATTAGGACCCTGCGGCATAAAATGAAACCAAAAAACTTNTTTCCCATTCAAATGTGAAACCACATTGTTTCTCATGCATTCTATACATACATACTGTGCAGCTCTCTCAAACTGTTTTTTCAATTTGTTTATGCATATACATATATATAGACATATATTTTTGTTTTAACTTGAACACATGTTTTATATATACATAGAAATACTCAGATCACTTCTCAACTTCCTCGTCAGATTCCTGGTCACCCTGTTCCAACCTTCTGCCCAGGTGGAAGGTTTGTCAGCTGAAGCTGCAGGGGATCTTAGTCGGAGGTTAATGAATATCGATAAGGCTTTAGGTGGTTTGAGTATAAGTCAAACAACAACCATGTGCATTTTTTGTGGTTGATGTTGTTATGGTGATGACTTGAACCAATAGATAATCCCACATGGGTTGATCGGTTGATTATTGAAAATCATTAAGTAGGAACTTTCCCCAACAATTGGCTGGGAATGACGAATCCCATAACTAGACTCAAGATTTGAAAGGTTACATAAAGCTGTGTGTGCATGGGATTTGGAAAAAAATAGGTCCGGTGTTTTGTTGTGATTTTGTGTGTTGTTAGATGATTTGGTGCAGATGCATTGGAATCATAGAGTTCCTCCAGAAGGATTAATACAGTAGTATTTTTGTTTAGCGTTTGTAGGAATTCCAAACCACCAAGCCAATGAGTCAATTAAGTTCTTATTTGTCAATTTTAGTTTCAAGTGAAAAGCGAGAGTATTCTCTGAATGGTGGGATGGATGTGTAGTCAGTAGATGTTAGTAGTGCCCTTCTATGTTTATCCACTGCAGATCAATGCAGATGGTTATTTGTTGGAGAAACCAGTAAAAACAAGAAATTAGACACTAGTGCTTTTCAACATTGTGCTCTCAAACTGCTTCAAGGTAAAACATGGGGATTTATTTTGATATTTTCGAGGATGACAGTCTTAGAAATTTTAGAGAAAATAAACTCTTCGGGACTTCTTTGACTACCAGGGTACAATGACCAAATGGTACCTGCCAAACGAATATCTTGGGATGTTCAGACGGACAGAAAAGAGTCCGGAGAATTCAACGATGTTTGAGTAATCACCTTCTCCTGTTCAAGTCTTACTTGTTCTTACCACACGCACACAATTCATATGAGCAGGGTTGAAAACCCGAGTTGGTTATTTGATAAAAGGGAATTAAAACTACCTAATTATCTCCTGTGGATGATCACAAGCGAATATAAGGATCCCTTATAAACCAATCAGTTTTATACATGTGTTGTGGGAATATTGCTCCATGGAAGGTGACATTATCACCCCCTTCAAGGTGATGAATTATGCTGTCTACGATGTGGAGAATCCTCCGGAAGAGTTCGGAAATCTCAGCTCTTAGGGGTGAATCTTGTTGGGATTCCCCGTTTAGAAGCCATGGAAAGTTAGGCCATTTGGAAGGGGTCCCACAACCCTACTTACATGTAGGGGACTTACTAAGCGTGGTTATTCACCACCTACTAACTGGGATGATTCCTACTAGCGGTTTGTTTGCTGTTTAGAAAGTGGGAGTTGGAAGTTGGAAGAGTCATTTCATGGATTTTTTTGGTTGGGAGGTGGGCAGTGCTTCAAGATTTTGGGGGTGTACCACATGTTTTGTGGACGTTGGCAGGAAACTCAAATTTATCATATAAGCACCACACATCAACTGTTTCTGTCTCAATGTTCTACACTTTTCTATATTTAAATGTAGATAGAACTGTGCACCTGTCGGATTTAAAACTGTGCGCAATACCAGTTGTTTCAGATATACCAATTTCAACTGTCACCGAGAATCTGTCCTCAATGGTATGGCTTCCTCTATGAGATGAAGTTGAGGTATGCTGAACTTGCTGCGAAGTTGAGAACGACGGCCGGGATGCACGGATGTTGACTCTGATGACTCTGAAACCGGCAGTTTCACATGGTACAGGGGCCCACAGCAACATGGCAGTATATATACATGCATGTGAGACTTAAGGTATCTTAAGGTTGTTGTGGTTGAGTACTTCAATATTTGTTTGTAGTTGGTGTTTTTCATTGTTCAAATATTTCAGTTGAGCAGTTGAGCATAGTTGAGCAGTGAAAAAGTGGTTGTTTTGGGTCCTTTACAGGGGTTTATACGGTTGTCAGACCCTTGATTATCGGGATCTTTGTAGCCAATTATGGGAATCCCTACAAACATCTACAAACCAACGATTACAATGGAATGGGTGACATGTCTTTTTGTTGATACAAGTCTTGTATTTGCAGTCTTCTGGGTTCTGGGAAGTGTTGAACAAGAAAAAACATGTTACTTGAAGATCGTTGAACCATGCTTTATTCATCATCCTTCACTTGCACCCCTATATCCACTTAGCTCATCCACCTGCGGCCGTTGCAATGAGAGGTGGTGACAGTGAGGGCTGGAGAGACTTTGTATTTACCATTTGGATGGTGGCATCAGGTGCGTATGGTCATTTCGATGTTGGGGGGCACCATGGATCAAGGCGGAAGAGATGTTTTTTTTTGTTGAAGAAATTTCTGGGATAGATTTATTTAGGGGTGAAGCAAGGAGTTTTTTGCGTTGTTTGCCATCTTTTTGAGAGAGTTTGATATGTGAGGATGTCGCTTCAAAGGAAAGAAGATGCGAGTTTTTAATCAACCGTTTGCTGGTTGATATGCTCTGGGATTTGCTGCAACTTGCACTGATTACTGTATCTCTTGTGTTGAGAGATTTGCAAAGGTTTGACTCAGTCTGACTAGATATACTATATACTGTACGTGTATATGGTATTGGTCTCGCAATACACAGATTATAATTACTTAACGTAGTCGTATTAGCACAGTTCATGATGAACATCCTGCACGATTTGGGTGTTCTGGAACCATAGATATAGTATGAAATAGTGAGACAATTTGCTTTCCAAGCGACTGGTACTGGATGTGATAATTGATAGTATGACAGCTTCCGACAGATGTGATGGCCATGGTTTGTTTGGTGTGGCAACTCATTGGTTGCGCAGCAGTGCAGCTTGCTTTCTACTAAATTCTGAAACAGTTCACCAACAAACCCAACATGTCATTATTGAAGCCACTTGTATTTTAACTAATCAAAGGTGACAAATCTGAGTATCCACCTCCAAATCCATTTAAGAACTCATGCTTTCAGGCATATAAAATATGTAAATTCAACAAACTAAAGTTTTCTACAGAAATCCCTGCAGTCCCCCTTTATTTGCCCTGCTGTCCTCTGAAGATTGATCCAAGTTGGCCTTTCCAGGTTCGAGGGCGACCGGGACCTGAAGGTCTTTGCTGCTCTGCGGCATCCTTCTTTGCGTCCCTTGGTGGCGTTTTTTTAGGATGCTTAGGATGCATAGAGAAGCTTTGGTAGTCAAAAGTGAGATGATAGCTATGTTTTTTATCAAATTATATATCAAAACCCAAAAACTCAACTTATATCTTCTAGTAAGATGGTGCAATCCAAGAACATATCTCATAAAATTGAGTTGCAGATGCAGTGTTTCGACCGTGTTCAACATGTTGGAACAGGGGTAGGATTCCAAATCCAGGGAGTTGCCCCCCCGGGATCCGCATGTTTTTTCAACAACCATGAGTGAGGCCATTCTTCGTTCGTTTGCAGCCAAAATCTATAAGCTTCACCGGCCCATTGTTGCACGGGTCCCGCTCGGGAAATCGGGAAAGTTGGAGTTGGATCCCATGATTTTTTTGGTTGGAGTGGATCAGTGGGGTTGAATCATTCACTCAGATAAATTGGTTTGAATAGATGAAATGTGGTTGATGTGTGTTGATAAAAAAGACTTGGAGTTGTTGTTATTTCATTTGGTGGAGGGTTTATGACTTCTTTTTTCTTTGGTTCAAGGTCAAGAGAAGACCTGCTCTTACATGGTGGCGTAAGATAGTTCAGAAATTTGGAGCTTGGTGAAGCATTTCACCCAGATAAGATAAGACGGATACAACAGAGACAAAAGGTTCACTCGAAATTGTTCTCACAAGTGTTTTTGTGGTTTTGGCTACGATTATGATGTTGCTTTTTGGCTGTTTTATGGTCATTCATCCGTTTTATATCTGTGCATGTATTGGGCAAAAAAATAATCACACAGTTTATGGATGTTGGGGATCATATCTTTTTAGACATATGGGTCCTGGTCCTAGTTGTGTTTTAAATCATATCAGGGGCCGAACTGCAGTGTACTGTAATTTTTCAAGTTGTCATACGTTTTCAGATTGTTGCATCTTTCAAACATGCCGAAATTTTGCTGTCATGTTTTGTTTGTTTGATCTGAGATATCTCCAACTTCAACAAAACCTCTTTATGCTTTCCATCAAGAAATGCTATACCCTTCCCTTGGCTTGTCATCTCTTGGCTCGCAGAAGACCTCCCATTTTTTTCATCTCCTGGGTGGGCTGTGTTGACATTTGTGTTTCATGGAGCACCAGGTTAAGGTACCCAATTGAATCCACAAGAACTTGCATTTACACAACATTAAAAAAGCCGTCAGATGTCAAGAATTGTTGGGAACATGAGTTTTTGTCATATCATGTTTTCCAGTTTCTTCAATGTTTTTTGAAAATAATTCACGCATTTGAGGCCAATTCGACCCTTGAAAAAAGGTAGCTTAATAGATTCCCCTCCATCATAGAAAATTTGGAACAGCAAAAAGCCATGGCATTGACGAGGCTCCGCAAAATCAAGAGAGCATTTCCTACTACTTGCAAAGTTGACACAAGTTGTTGATTAGTTATTCGTATATTGATATAATCTATTTGCAGCAATATATATATATATAAGTATACATACCATAATCATATGATAGTTGCATGTGCTGTATAGAAGATGTAACAGTGTCATTACCAGTTTTTGTTGTGCAACATTTTACAGGAGAAAGAAAGATGGTGCTTTATACTATACAGCAATCATACCCCAGGCAGCTCAAACGGTGATATTTGTTCAGTTCCTCCAAGGTTTGATTGATGCACTAGGCTTCATTGTGTTGAGGGAACAGCTTTTATGGAAAATAATGGAACACCACTAAACACACAGAAAAATATGAATTACCCTACCGTGCACTTAAGTACGTGGCCCATCTCCCTTGTATTGGTCTAGTTTCGTGTTGGCGAATATGAAGGGTCTTTGGGCTTTAGATGCACAAACTCACCCCGAGGAAGATCTTGGAAGGCAACAGATATGTTGCCGAGATGTGCTGCATACCTTCTTCGAATGTCATTTGATTGGACTGTTGTAAGCCGCATCCCAGTACCTTACCAGATGTTTGTTGAACGTCGTTTACACTGAGCAGAACATATATATATATATGTATATATGTTAGATACAGATGTCAATCACTTGCGTCAAAAGCTCAAGCTGTTAATTTGTCCAGAAACTCTTGTACTGAGATATTCCCTAAGGTTTAAAGAGATGGCCTGAGACCCTCGTGATAGTGTGATTCTTATTGCTAAAGGGTAGTTATAAGCAAAGGAATCCGGACTAAAATGTTCTTACATAATTCAGGGTTGTGTAAATCATATGTTTTTTTTGCAGAGATATTAGAGGTGCCTTTCCTCATTTCAACCCATCCTGCCCTCACAGTCCGCCACAACTTTCCCCGAACTTCTCCGAGGCAATGGCTTGTGCTTGGCATGATCCATGTGGCATGGGCGGTGCACCTCGGTAGAGTTTGGTGCTTCAGCCTGCATAGGAGATTCCGATTTTGATAGTAAAGTACCAAGCTTAACCTCTTAAAGGGTTGCATGGAATAGTAAACCACCAACTGTCAAATCGCAAACAAACCATTCATTGAGGGCAGTGAATTGTAATGAATTGTAATTGTGTAGTTTAGGCCCAGACTTTTTGGACCCATTTCCAGTTGGTCTGAGATATGGCCTAAGTGACATGTTTACTTCATTGAGTTGTCATGATATTTTGCCAGTTTACGTGCCACATCATCGATATATGGTAGATTCACCTGCAAGTGTTTTGTATGATAAATATAGATAAGCATATCTAGCTTGCATGGATGATATAAATTTGGGAGTCCACCGGAATTAGGGACCCCCCAACCTCAACAGGCATGGTCAGTGACTTGACCGCCTCACTTTGCCAGAGATGTACTGCAACAATTTGAGTCATGAACTTTTGAAGAGGTTATATACATAATGTGTCCACATCAATCCATATGACATTACCTCATATAGCTGCTTTACTATAGTAGTCATTCTGATTCACCCCTACCACCAGGTGTTTTTTTCCCACCAACCAGACAAAGACATAACTTTCCCCAAGGCGAACCGAGTTGCAGAAGCTCAATGACTTGATGGATGTGGGTGAAGTGGTGCATCGTGCGTTTACCAATCGGTGCCTTGGTAGCAAGGCTCCCTATGTGGAGTGGATGGTTGGGTGTAAAGCAGGTCAAGAGATGGGTAAAAGAATGATGTTTGGGGAGTTGTTAATTTGGTGATTGTAAGTTGTAAGGTGCATACCATTCATATATAAGCGATTTAACAACGAAAGCTGTGATTTTTATTTTGCTTTGATAAATTTGATGGTGCCAGAGATGGTGGAAGCTTTTCGACGAAAAGCTTCCTCGAACAGTCTAACATCTCATGACCCTCCCTCGAATGTGAAACATATGAGTGTTTGACACACTTTATATCAACAGATGTTGGGTTTGCATAGTTGTATTGATATGTTTCCCACTTTGTAAAGTTGATGTAGAGTGAAGTATTTATTGTGGTTTCAATCACGCTTTATATTTATACATTTATATCTGTCTAATTCTAGCCGACTTACTTGGGAATGATCGCTATTGACAGGATTTTTGTTCACATCCATTGGAAACAGCGCTCAGGGGGCTCAGGAAAAACATGTAGAAAAGGTCACTTCGATTTGGGAATGAAACTACAAATGGGTACAATTTGGAGTTATGTTCTTAACTCCTGACTAAAAACACCATAAGTGTTTGAACGAAGGAGCTTGAATTTCCGTTTGGGTGGTATAAAATCGGTAGGTCAGATAGGTTATGCGCAGTATAGGTCGAATACAGTATGTAGTCCCTAGCATTGATCAGTGCCTTTTATTAATTCTTCCCCCCGAAATTCCAAAACCGGAAGGTCTCTACTTCATAGCTTCTGAAACCCCAAATCAAACTCCGCTTCCCCTCCATATGGGTGTTTCCAAAAATAGGGGTACCCCAAAATGGATGGTTTATAATGGAAAACCCTATGAAAATGGATGATTTGGGGGTACCACTATTTTCGGAAACATCCATATAACTTCACGGCTTTTTTCTCCAGCCGTGAGATTCCTGAGATACGACGTAAACTTGGGACATTTGACCGTGGCGGAGGGTCGCCTTTGTGTCGAAATCACCGCGGTATCGGTGATTTCGCGACAATTCTTGGAGGAATCCTGGCACCTCGGCAGAAGGGAAGTTGGATAGGGTGAAGCACATTTTTGTTGGGTGAGGTTATGTATATATTGTACGAATGGTGTTAACACCACCGGTTTGAAATATATATAATTATATATGTATATATATATTTATGGAATAGTGCATTATAGATGTCATTAAATCACTGATAGATACTGCTGATGAGGTTCAATCAGCACCCTTTTGGTTCCCATATCGCTGTACTCTTTTTTCTGATTTGGTATTGTTATGTGAATAGTTGGAGACCAAGGTAAGGTAGAGATGTGGATGGCTGAGGATGACCTTAGGATGACTCTACTGGTAGGGTGAATAACAAAATGCACTACTATTGGGTTTATGAACCTGAAACTCGGACGCAAACTGGTTTGAGGATGAATTTCTTGCATCCGAAGCTTGCATCCCAAAAAAGTGTTGGGCTACTGTTTCAATATCTAAAGTTTTCCTATGGGAAACGAACATATGCTTCCCTTTTCAGCGGTGGGATGTGTAAGTTGCTGAAGAGTATTGATTTGATGTTCGGGAAAGATAAGACTGATAAGACAACCTTTCCAGGCTGGCGTGGTTCCACATTGTAATGGATCAAACTAACACATTTGCAGAGGATGAGGAAGATATGTTAGTTTCTTGTGGATGATCCAAATATTGGTTTGGTTAGCACTTATTTTGTATATGTGTATATAGATATGATGTTATATATCTATATAAGATTTAAAGTTCATTCGTACATGTATTCTCGAAAACAAATAGTTCTATCCAGTATCCTGAGCAAACGTATTGTTTCTCAGGAAAAGTTCCCAAACAAACAGGATTCTGACAAAACTATCCCAAACCTAAAGTACAGGATTCGCAACCCAAATATCCCGAATTTTTGGGATCCCATTATGAGAACTCCCAAAGGCATTGTCAAATTATAGGTGAAGACTTTCTGACATGACACGAGAAATATGGTTGTGTGTGTTTCCCTTGATAAGGACAACCATCGAATCTTCGAGTGGAGAAGTGGAAGCGATGTTGCTTGGGCTGAAACCATTGAAGCCTTGCAGGTAAACTTAGACTTGAAAAGCGACACCCTTCATAGGTAACGCTTGGAAGAGTATGGTTATCTTTTTGCGGGTATGACCCCTAAGAGTTCGAGCTGTTCGTTGACTTGGAAGGCTCAATGGCTGAATGATCCCCAAAGGTGCAAGGTGTGACAATTCACAAATCAAGGCAACCCCTTACAGGTCCGACAATCATGATTTGGATGCTCCACAAGTCTCCAATTTCAATGACAAAAAGGTGCAGAGCAAGGCCCCGAAACAGAAGACTTTGATGGGAGAAAACAGCCACTTAGTTGGACCTATAAGTCCCGTGTAATGTTGCATGGAAACCATTGCCAGGGTTTTGACCATCTGAATTTATAGGCGGTCGTCATTATATCATTGTAGTTGCATATGTTTTTTTCAGATGCAACTATCCCATTATCGGGCCTATCCAAACCTTTCAACATCATGATCAACATGCTGAGGTTTGTGGCTCAAGATCAATGTTTCATGAAATATGCTGGACAATGTGAGACCTACGCCACATGTCCGGCCTCCTGGTGGGGTTCACTGTCACTGCTGGTCCGGAGGATTGTTGCGACTGCAGATTGGAATGCTGTAGCATGATCAGAGAAAACAATGAAGAAACAACAAATCAATGGGAGCAGATTCCGATGAAGAGCCAAAAGGTTGTGTTTGATTGATCTTAATAGCAAAGCATTCTTCAATAACTGTCTACCTTTGTCCTCCAATTCCTTTGTTTAGCTCAACTTGCTGTCAACACTCCATCACCCCTGATTTTGTTCAATCAAAATTTTGTCAGGTGCCGATTCAGGCTCTACCTTTCAGGTAGATGATGTACCACAAGAAGGCCTCTTTTGGTCTGGAAATCATACCAAGGTGCGACTGGGCTATTTTTGCTCAGGTAGCTTCAAGTTTTATTTGGCTTTATTTAAAGGAGACCCACAGAAAGGGGAAGACCATTTGCATCCAAAGGGAAATGGAAACCCTGAAATCGACCCTTATTGACCTTATTGTAGATTGGAAATGGGAAACAACAATGGGAACCCTGTTTGGCAAATTCTTTGAGTTGACAAAACAAACAGGCGAAACATGATTCTGGTTCCATCATACTGATGGGACCGGTAGCGGATTTTTGCCTTACAGCCGACAAAATCCTGTTTTCACGACTCTTGATACACCAGTTGACATCCAGATGAGATGTGAAGTATCCTGAGTTCAGTGTAGTCAAGGTGGAAAGATCTGACTATCTTGCTCAATAGTCGGAGGAGGCCTCACTAAATAACACAAAACTTAGCCCGAGACAACCCAGGTTTATATGTATAATTTAGCAATTCTGGGACAAGAAAGAAGCTCGTTTGTATGTGCATAGAATACACATTAATCAGTGACCATGGCAATACCAAAGTAACTTTCACTTTTGCATTGTGGGATTCTATAGTCCACTTTTGGACTTGTATGACCAAGTTGGGGATATTTGCAAGCCGTAAAGGCAATGAATCTACAGTACTATTCAGTTTGTTTACAATATGACAATATAATAGTCTCATTTCAAAACATCAACGAATCAAGTCTTTATTACACATAAGACATGTCTAACCAACCACCAAAGAAAAACACACACATCTACCATGTCAAACCGATACATATCTACCTTATTGACCATAAACTGTTGGGGATGATAGGCGTTTTCCCTTGCTCGCTGTCGGTGTCCGAGAGAGGTCATGGCTTGGCAACTTGAAGAACTCGCCTTGTTGGATCAACTTCCAGCATCCTGGCAAGCGGCAAAAGATGGATGGTGTGCTGTTGTTTGTCTTTTGGGGAGAGGTAGCTTCTAGTTAAGTGGGCTTATTTAGATTTACAGATAGATATAGATACAACATATAGTTAATGTAGATTTACATGATCAGGTCTGTGAAACCCTTACACTTACTATAAACGGTAGGACCACTTCACAACATAATTGGATACACAAAGGCTTCACTATAAGGTAAGCGTGGGGTGACCATGGGTGACCTTTAGTTTAAGCTTTACGGAATTTTCAAGGTGTATCACGCCTACCGGGTGTCAACTCTGGAGTATACCATCACCCCTCTGGCTATCTACAATTTAGATGATGGAACCTTTATCCCTCCTTCCCCCCATCCAACAGCCCAAAACAAGTTGAGTTTCCTCATCATCAAGCTGCCAAGATTCTGAATCCTTCGATCATTCGAGGCAGACTTGGACTCCGAGTTGTCACAGAAATTACGTTCCGATCTCCAAGGTGCTGCAGGTGCGGATCCTTGAGAGCTTCACTTGAGATGATTCATATAACAAGTGACGATTTGTTTGGCAAAAGTAACGGTTGTAAAGCCTCCAAGTAAAATCAAATGTTCAACTATCTATAGGAGAAGAAGTTGGGTCGGATTTGATATTTTTGGATTCTTCTGGTGTATCAATGTCATGTAAATGTGTGTTGTTTATCGTCCCCAAAACTAACTTGCCCACAAGTCGCTATGGGCGTGTTCCCCTATTTTATGATTCCACTACAGAGATGTGCCACTGAAGTTAGGTTATGGCTGGGATAAATGAATATAGATACAACGTTTTCAGAGGATTAAGCAGGTAGTTTGGTATGGGGTTTTCTTGCAACACGACATTTCAGGTGAGTCCCGGTAATTATTATATTTGTGGAGATTCTAGCATGAGTTTATGTTTATCTTGAGGATGGTTCTTCCTGACACTTATCCGATTGTTACTGTGGCTGTGTCTATCTGTGTCACCTGGCGACATCTGGTGACACTGGTTTTGTTGCCACATTTACGTTTGATTTGATTCCTCACCTGCCAGGTTTTGCAGATGAAGCACTTAATGCTCTACGTCAAATCCTCCAGCAACGTGTGGATGACTTCTTGAAGTTTGTGGATCCTGCTACAGCACTGGCACCAGAAGCAGGTTGGGGCGCCTCATGTTGGATCCAAAAGCTGGTAAACAGAAAACAAAAGGGTTATCAGAAGTGAGGGTATCTACTGGTAACATCTTCCAGAGCTGCTTGCCGTGCTAACTCTTGTACAGGAGCAGCTGCATTGCCCTCATCTCTCATGAATCTTGGTTGCAGTTCTGTCGACTGAATCCAACTTAGGCAAATGGGGTTGGAAGCTCATGTAAAAGGCCATGTTGCGAGTTTTGTTCCCCTTTTTCAGAGTAAAGTGCTACCTGTTTCACACACCTCATTGAGTTGAGGGGGTTCACCGTTCACCATACAGTTGTTTTTCTTGCCATGTTTGCCAAACAGCATGGTACCACATTCTACATAACTCTCATGTGAATTGGTTTTGGTAAGGTGGTCCGAAATTCCATCAACTTTTCGCAATGGCCCTCTCCAGTTAATTTGAGCATAGTTCCAAGATCTCAACTTGATCCAAAGACGTCAGAAGATAGTTTGGACCACCCAAAATGCCCTCATGCCAGAAGCTTTTTTGATTGGGATTTTGGGGTGTACCCAGCTGGCTAGAAGTCCTCCTTCTCCAATAGGATAGGGAATACATTGCTATTCGGCTTCACGTGCAGCTTGCTTGCCGAAGTCTATATGCACTTGTGAACATATCAGGAAGTACCCCATTCTGGGCATGTATTGGATGACCAGCAGTTGTTGTTGTTGTTGTTGTTGTTGTTGTTGTTGTTGTTGTTGTTGTTGTTGTTGTTGTTGTTGTTTTCACCTCATATCATGCTACCTAAAATACTTACGAAACAACTTCTATAGCTACCACTCCCATGCCTCAGCGCTTCATTGATTTTGTCGTGAGGTCCTTGGCCACGGATTTGTCGAATCTCCTCAACGCCGCACCGACCTTGGCCTCGTCCAATTGTGGTAGTGGATGGACGACGGGTCCTGCACAGGACCATGTTCCAGGGTGAGGTGAATGTCAAGGATAGTAGATTTTCAACATATTTGACATTTACTGATGTGTTTCATGTATGTTTTATGGATGTCACTGATGTTTCTAATGGGTGCTATGTTTGCATTGTATTTTTTTAGATGCGAGTGACCAGATTCCTGCCTCTTCAGGTGATATGGGAAGATCTACTCGTTTGGAGATGGCAAAAACCCTTCATAGGACCCCTATCAAACCAACCAGCCTAGTGGAATGTAACAAGGGTTTTGAACGTTGATCAGGTGGGCCAAATTTTGAAAAAAAAAGGCAAACACATCCCATGCTCATGCATTTGAATCTTGAATTTCCTTGTTGTATCGTGGAATCTGTCATTGTTTGAATTCAACTACAAGACCATGCCGTATGTCATTAGTATCCCTCCATCCATTTTGCGGAAAACAAACAATTCCAGTCAATTTCATGGCCTGAAGCTGGTGAATCTGATTTTTGTTCGAAGATTCCGTCCTTGCCGGTATTCCCTTACCCTCCCTGGAACTGGGATACCATTTGAAAAGATAGCATTCCAAAATGAAAGTAGAATTTCCAACCCAATAATTTTCAGGTGCTTTTGCTGTTCGTTTCAGGGAGGGTCACTAAATAGTTATATACAGGATGTTGCGCAAGAACTTGATGCTCAGGTCCGGGGTGCCCAGGGATTATCAGTTGTGTGGTTTGAAATCATGTCAGACAGGATCCAACGTCTCCAGGAATGTGGGTCAGATGGAGGTTGGCCAAATGGTTTGTTGGCCATTCAGTCTTGATTTTTGTTTATTGCAACAATCTACATCTATAGATAAAATATAGGTTGGGATGTTTCTAAACTTGATGTTTGGCACTGGCTGGCTTTGATATATTTGTTTCTTTTTCTGTAGGTATTTAAATCACAGTCTCAATGTTTGTCATGACAAGAAATTATGTGTCTGAGTTTGCTTGCCTGAGTTCCACAATGTCACGCTGTCCATGACGGATTCTTTTGTAGTAGACTACTCATTATATTTCCTGCTATTCCAGCACATGTTTGTTTGATGAACAAAATTGGTACCTTCCAATCAAAAGTGACATGTCCAATTCTGATTGATTGAAAGTTATGGGGCACCTATGGGCACCTGTTGAATCAACATATGGGATGGGAGTATCTTCTACAATCCTGGCCACACTTGCCACTCTGTGATCTGTGAAGTCAGGATGCAGTTTTCGCTTTGATCAATGTAAGTCTGGAGCTCAGATTCGTTGAGAAACAACGACGCTGGTGCAATTCATACATCCAAAAACATATCCCAGCTCTCGCTGCATTTCATGTTTACAACACTTCCCCAAGCCATGTAAGAGTCAATTCAAGTGCAAATTTTGGGCCCCAGTACAGCTAAATGCAAAGGCAACTCCAGCTGGAACATTTGAATATCATTCCATTGGTTTCAATGTGTCTTCTCCTGAAATGCTGTCAAATGCCTTGAAAACTACGATCAGTTTGTCCACACTCGTACTTCCATGCATACATATTCATGGCTGTGATGTCAACACCATGAATTGACCTGTCTTTTTATTTGTTTCTGTGCATGATTTTGCGACCTGGGACATCCCAGATCCTAAGCAGAAAACATCCAAATGCGACATCCTAACTATGATGTGTGCAATCGCGCATGTATGCAATGAATATCAATGAATGCTTCCTTGTTCTGTGAAATCATCAAGAATTTACCCATCATGGCTGCCGATTCAGCACCCAACGACCTCCAATCCAAAGTATTACAACAACTCAACTGTTTTTTGAATGAGAGTTGTTCTCTAAACCACCAGGAAAACTATGAACCACAGCTAGCAACATGGTTTTAGCATGTTTTAGCCGCCATGAGCTTGTACATGCCTCTTCAGTGTTTGAGTTGAGGTGATTGGTCCCATTGACCGCCACCATGATCATCACCATCAATTGTATCGATCTATGTAGTTGTTAGGTAGTCATTTTCTTCAACCCCGTCCACGCCGAGCCAAAAAGCATCATTCCCGTTTTGTGAACCACCGAGATGATGTGATGCAGCTGAGCCAATTCGATTACTTGCGCCGTGCTGTGGAAGCCTTGTTCTCCGGTGCTGCTTTGGCCCTACAGGCACAGCACGATGGTCGTGGTCATTGGGGGGATATGGAAGCGGTGGAAGGAGATGATATAGAGAATATGGCTCAACTTTGCTTGTGTATCATTTTTAGTATGTATTATGCAATCATGACAATTGTAATTGATTCAGGATTCAAGACGTAATGATATGATGACATGATTACGAGTGATGCTTACTTCGCCCGAAGTTCTTGTGATGCATGCTATTATCAGGTAGAATAAATATACAGGTGGGGAGCAGTGAGAGATATTAGTCTTTTGTTAGCTTGCAAACATGTTTATTTGCTTTAAGTCACCCACTGTAAGCTAAATCTTTAATGATTACATCTTACTGTGGTTGCATTTGTCAGAGCTATGGGTCCCGCTTAGAGCCAAATACCGCTCATACTCGCTGTGTGTTTGTCCGTCCTGATGAACTTCGCTGATGAGGGTTTAATTTCCAGGATATTTTGTGTGGTTGAGGCCAATGTTAGTTGCATGTCAGTATTTCCCCCAACTTCGCACTTCGCAGTTTCTATCGCTACAAAAACCATGAAACAACTACACACTACCCTACACCATTGCACCACTGTGGGACTCAGGTGGCGACCTTTGCCGCACTTGCAGAGTTCAACTGCATCATGAAGTTTTCACCACAAACAGCGGTGGTCTCCAGTGTTGATCAAGTACAAGATGCAGTGAATGGTGCCAGTGGCTGCGTGATTTCTTTTGTAGACGTCATGGTTTGGAAGGAATTTGTAACAATGTCTAATGGAAGGGGCTCAACGAGGTGATTGCTCGAGGGTGCTCCTCATACATTGTCTTGCGATGATTTAAGGGGGTTGTCCCTGAAAATGTTAAGCTTCGCAATGAGGAGGTTCTTACGGTCCAATCAAATGTGTCAACAGGTCTAACAGGTCTGATAGAAATGTTCAATCAGCTCCAAGACATTGGGTGTGGAACAACAATCTGGATCAAGAGGAGGCAGGTAGTTCTTCAACTATTTCAGATGGAATGTTGCTTCCGGTCGCAGGATTCACCTATATTTCTGTGGTTCCCTGGCTACAGCGGATCTCTAGACTCTTAGGGCTCTAGGGCCGCTATCATATCTCAACCTGTAATTTCCATTAATTTCCATCTTTAGATGAAACAGCACCTCCATCAGCACGCCGACACAACATGTCGATCCCATATGTAAAATCTTTCAGCGCCGTTGTTTACTGTAACTGTTTCAACTTTGATAACTTCTCGCGAGCATGTTCCATTTGTCACTCAACACTTGTTGATTTCCCCATTGATTGTGTATTCCAGGTAATTCAGGCTGTGTACTCTGCATTTGCTGTAGATCTTGTAGATCCCCTCCTACCCTGAATGTGACACTTGGACATTTACCAGCCATCTTCAAGGCATTGCGGTAAAGCTGCGAACAGCATTGCCTGCGCCCAGCCTTCAGAATGCCCAAGCCCCATTGCAGCGGTGTTTGGCAGAACGTGTGCAGGACACTGGGAGGGTTGGTTGGAGCATGGAGAGTTGGGGTGTGGGGGTTGGAGCACAGCTGTTTTTTCCACAAGTTGATTCATGAAATCATGTAACATATAGGAACTGATATGTGGCACTACTCTTGAGAGCATCTCTTGCGGCTTCGCCCAAGCAAACTTAATGATACTTCTGAGATCAAAATTGAAGCCTAGACTTAGACGTGTATCCAAGTTGCTCTTATTTAAAAGTAAATGTGCATATATTGAAATCTTCAAAAACTGCATGAATCCTGTAAAACTCCAAAGGGCTGGGGTAGATCTCACAGCCGCAGGATGCAGAGGATCGTTTGCCACAGGCTCGATATGGAGTATTAATGGCAAAACAAACGCATCTGTGTCCAGGTTCATAGTAGGTTACAAGATGTAATTCTGATCTTCACATTGGTTTCTGGATTCAATGAATCTCGGAAGCGTTTAGCATTTCTGACCTTATGATGAAGGGACCAATAGGTAGCTTTTGCTTATTAGCTCTGTTCCCAACAATTGAAACCCCCACCCTGGACATTTTGTTGAACTATAGAGACCTGAAGTGATCTCAACCATATTTTCAGGGAATCGCCATAAATAACCGTAATTGAGTCGGTATCATTGCAAGTCAAGGAAATCCCATCAATTATATATCAAAATCGGCACAATATCCCCATATTAGTAAGGGAATCACCAAAATGGTGAAATATATTATCACACTCTCCTTCGCACACTCTTTGGTGAAGGCTTCCTCCCAGTTGGTTGTGACCACGGTACCACTGCTGTCTTTAGATTTCTGTGGTTTGGCCACCCAGCTGTGGCAGGTCCGTTGTTGAAGGGGAAGATGTATGTAAAATAATGGTGAATCCTGATCACAATGTGCTTAGTGTACTCCAGGGTTAGTTTTGCATTCAAAATGTTTTCCCTGGTTTCCGCTGAAAAAAATGGCCGTTTCCCAACTAAAATGTCACGATGTGTGTTTGCATGAATTAGTTTGACGCTGGCAAGTGGTGGGCCAATTTCTGCTACATGCACTCAGGGAATCTTCAGCATACCGAGAAGTTCACCAATTGTGACCTTTACCAGTACCATTACTCAGTACGGTATCAACCCAAGCTGTTGTTGACATGTCATGTACTATCCAATGCTGTTGATTTCATGTGTTTCTTATGTTTCTTCTTGGTACTTGTAGTATACAAGTAGCCATCGACTCGCGCCCTCCCACCTGAACGGTTCACGTTGACGATGCCGGCAATGCTGGCACAACTTAGGTCGACTCTTCAATGTGACAGCGCGGGAACTTCTGGCAGTGACGTTGGGATAGCCCAGCCGATGGTAGAGGTGGCGGATGGACCTGCAAGTATGATAGAATATGTTCACTGCCAAAGAGCATTCCAACACCAAGGGGTATGTAACGTACTTGATCTCATTTGCATTACGCATATTTCCCATGTTCAATGTTTTCAATTGAAACTGCTTCCAGTCTAGTGTCAGGATGTGATGAGTCAGCCATAGTATCTCATAGAGACATTAGTGGTATATATAGTCGTAGCATCCGTGACATCAATGGCTTGAACTCGTTTGGCCGTTCATATCCATTGAATCCATCATCCCTCTCTTTGTCACACTATTTTATACAGCTTTTGGACACTCACTGACTCTTTGTCCTCCCAGGGAAGTATCTCCTGCCCTCTAAGATGTTGGACCCTGGCTGGCCCAATCTCACCTCTGGACATTGCCACCTCAGGCCATATGCTGGCGATGTGACTTTCACCTCTTCCACAGAGCTCTTCTCTGCGAGCGGCGAGCAACGCCATGTGCACTTGGACGCCGCCAAAGGTCATTGGGGGGGCGCTTCAGGACAGTTACTCTAGATCTTTCAAATGTTTTGAAATATGTTTGTGAGGAACAACCTTTAGCCTACAGCCTCATCAAGGCATCAACACACAACTTTAATAATCACTGCTTGTGTTCGATCTATAGCGGTATATAAGGTTCATGATCTTTATGTCAGGTAGGTTACCAACTCAGCAACCCTGTTGAATCGTTTTGAACGTTTATAATAGTGTGTTAACATGTATTTAGTACATATAGTATACATAGACAGGTGTTTCAGTGTGGTTTAGGCCTTTCAGTCATTTAAGCTTTGCAGGTTGTGTGCAAAAAACAGATGCATGTTGAGTGCATGATTTTTCACATCCTCGGAAGTATAGGGATGCTGGCGGCCAGTCCTACTATTTGTTTGTGTTGTTTTTTCGTTGTCCTTTTCCTCCAGGCCTCTCCTTGGTTGGACCTTTTGGAAGCTATGTTGATCGGAGCAGTGGCGACACAAATGCCTTTACCATTGGAGACAAGGCAAAGGAGTTTCGCATGATGCTTACATTCTCACTGACTGGACATGGGAGTGAATAATTTCCCAGTGTTTGGAGAGTCCCATTGCCACATTTTATATTTTGATATCGTGTTTTCTGGATTAGAGATGATTACTACTCACTATTGCAATGTTTTGTATGGACTTCTTACTTGCAGTCCTTGAATGCTCACAAGGCAATTAGGAAGGCCATGATAAGACAACAAGATGTAAAAGAATGCTTTGATTTCCAGGTCATCCAGTTACAAGCAGTGAGCGAGATGACCGTACGCGCTGCAAGAGCAATGCCACAGGAGTTTCTTGTGATCAAGTTGTTCTGTAGGTTGCAAGGGCTTACATTTAACATGATACCTTGATCCCACGGGTTTACCTTTCCTGTACATGACCAAGCATGTTCATGAGCTATGCGATGATTGGTTCCTACATGTGTTTCATTACTATGATATCAGCAGTGCTGATGGACTTTCGGTGGAGGAAGATTTGAGGGATTCCCAAATGTGGTTCCCCTATTCCCATACACTTCCCTTACTACTCCGATATAACCCTGGTGAAATGGGAAGCACATGGGGACCTTGTGGGGACGGTCCCAAGGGTGGGGGTCTCTGTAATGCTCCATGATCGGGCGTTCTAATTTTCAATTGTGTCAGTCTAGCATGACCATCATGGACAGCCAGGTTTTTTCTAGCCAGATATGCACTTTCCACTGCATGCGTTGCCTTATGTGTTTTGTTCATTCAGTCTGTAGGTGCGTGTTTGTTTACTTGATCACTTGCTGTATTGTTTGTTTCCTTTGGTTTCATTGATTTCTCAGCTGTATTATTGTTTGTTTGTTTGTGGGTTTGTTTGGTTGGTTGGCTGGCTGGTTGGTTGGTTGGTTGGTTGGTTGGTTGGTTGGTTGTTTGGCTCGTTTGTTTGTTGTTTCGTTGGTCCCTGCTGCTGGGTTGGTGCGTCAGCTTGATTGTTCGCCTTTTTGCCTGTTTCTTTGCGGACTTGTTTGGTTCTTGTGCGTGTTGGTTTGCCTGTTTAATGATTTCAATTACTCGTATCGTTTTGCTGGGCTTGAACTGTGCAGGAGAATCAATGCAGTGATGACCAGAAGATACAACTCAGCATTAGTCAGTCGCAGGACAGCCCCAGCATGTGCTAAATGATTGCTGGTTACTCTTGTTATGGTGGTTGGAAGGAGTTAAAAGACAGAGTACTGGAGGAATTGCATTGATGCGACATTCCAGCAGACTTTTGATGTGACTCATGGTTTTTGTCCTTGTAGACTTGCGGCTATGCTGGCTGTGGTACAAGCTGTGAGCCTGGATGCTACAGGCCTGCCTCTTGATGGGATGTGTGTTGAAGGGAGGCGTTGCTTGCCTGATCTGGCCTTTTCTTCCCCATTTTGTTTGCACATGGTTCTGAGCCCATCTCTTTAGATAGAAGCCTAGGGCCTAGAAGCTACGATAAAAGTACTACTGTAAATAACTATGGAAGCGATTTGTTTTTTGTGCAATTCACTCAGCAAATTTCATTTCTCCTTCTTATTGAGCAGTAGTTGGTTGTCATTCTGCTTTTCCCTTTGCATGCAGGCAGTTTACCTGTGATTACGGCATTTGCAAAGCTGCTGTGCCTAGCCTGTGGGCTGATGGGGAGACTGAGCAGGCCTGGCTCTACCTTGTTGTTCTTGCCGAAATCGAGGATTGAAGTTGGTGTCTGTACAATGGAAGCACTGACACATCAATTGATAGAATGAACATGCGAGTGGCGCACGTATGAATTGCATGGGCATTGAACTTGCAATGTAAAGTTGCTGATCTGATGCGCCCTTGTGTGAGTCTTGTGCCTACCTTTGCGAGAGGTTTGCGACGTTGTTTCCGGCAACTATTACTACTACGCCTTCAAGTCACCAAACAGCAGCTGCCCGTTCCTTTGCCAGGAGGCACGTTTTCATTGTCATGCCTTCTACATATTCATTGTTTTCACCATTCCGACCCGAAGATATATAGTAGGACAAGCTTGATTTCCTACCACAACCTCAGTTCGCTTTGTTTGCCGTTAGTGCCGTCAAAAGAAAACCATGATACTCCTGTAAAGGTGTTTGCTCATGTCTCAGAATGATACTATCGGAAAGTTTCCCTTGATTCAAGATGATTCAAAGAGCATCACATTTGATTGGCGGCTGATTGATTGCGTTGTTCCAAGCACTTTTCTGACTGAACACTGTTTAGCTACCAACTTTTCTTTGGCCTTCAGCACCGTTTTTGGCGTGATCTATCGGACGCCACGTTGGCAGGTAGATCAATACCCAGTAGGACGATCATGCCAGGGTCAAGTTGGCTACTGGTCTCCGGTGTGTGCAGGGCCCAGAAGTTGCAAGAGCATCCGATATTCAGAACAGGCCAACTTTGCAAGCATTTTTTGTATATCAGTATTGTCAGCACTCCTTTAGTAAGATGATTCGATGTTTGTGTTTTGGTTGTTTCAGAGAGAAAAGCCAACACTGAGTATATAGATACATATATACAGTGGGAGTATCAACCTATATTTAGTTTCATCCAAGTTTTGCTTAAACCTCGTCACTAGTAATCCATAAGGCAACAACTCTTGGAATGCATGTGACCTTCCTGTCGGCATTGGAGCTTCTTGGCCGCAGTTGGCAGGGAAGAATCTGTCAGGGGTGATCTTCGATGTTTTAGATTGCCACCATCTACTGTATCATCGTGTTTTCCATCTATGACTTCACACCTCTAACTGCACACTTCAACCATCTCGTAGCAACCGCTTCAATCCAGGCCTCTCAATTCAACTCGGTGGCCAACTTCACCACTTCGGGTCGCGGTGCAGCAGATGGGTGTGAGATCACCCTCGCCTTCGTGGCAGCGAAACCTCCTGCAGAGAGTGACTTGGAGAAGCATTGTAGATGGGTGAGATGTAGATGTATAGGGTGACATCTGAATGGATCCAAAAGAATATACATATATATACAGACGATCTGTCTTATGATCTTGTTTGTTATGAGCTGCTTGTAGTATTTGCACATCAATCATTGATTTGAAGTAGTTTTGGCACTTTTCGTCCAACTCAATTTGGCTGAGCAAACATTTAGTCATACATATGCCAATTGTCGTGTACACATCAATACCCTTCATATTGGATCCATATTTTGCTCTCCGTGAACCTTTATGCCACTATGCCATGATGGTAGGTAACAGTTGACATATTGACATGATCTTCATTCACCAAGCTGCAGGTTTCCCTGTTGCATCACTTGTTCCGCCCTTCACAGTGGAGACCTTTGTAAACATCAGTTTGGATGCGATCCCCACAGGCCACGAACAGATGCAGAGTTGTTTCTATAAGAATTCGTGTCTTCCTGGCAACAAACTTCTAATCTCAAGTCACCAAGAAAAGACATGTTACTGTTAACAGAAGTGGTGAAGAACGAATTGTGGCTTGTGATGATCTAGTTTGTGTAGCAGTCGAGTCATACTTATATACAAAGAGCTTTTTCTTATTAGCTTTGCTGAAAGCTCATAGGGAACGCTGTATGATCCGGATTCATGTCGATGATTTGGCCTTGGCTTCCAGGCGCCACCACTGTGAGCAGCATGGCAGTGCTCTTTGGAAATTTCCCTTCTTGGTGCCCCTGATCTTTCTGCATTCATGGTTGTCACCTGTGGCATGCAGTGACATTCATCTTGTTGAAAGCTTCAGAAAAATAGCCAAGTCAATTGATATTGTGCACAGATGTTTCCAGTGTATGATAACACCTCCTAACATTGTCCCCTTCGGCATTGGTTTTGGACAAGTTATGGCATTTCTTTAGTCACATGTTTGCCCAGAAACCATAAGCCATCCACCCAGAGTCATGCACTTTTTGTTGGTATGACATTGCAGTCACTAGTAGTGGACAAGTTTACTGCTGTTGTTTTGGTTTTATGTAATCTCTATGGTTTGAATGTGTTGAACCTATCAAATTACTATGTGGTATCCTACTTTCTGACACTAGCTTATCTTGATCAGTGGGATATTTGTTGATAGCTGCTAAACAGAACCCCCAGCACACTTTCTCAAATTCTCAGCTTCATGACATGCAAGTTCATCGCAGGTACTTGGCCCTGAGACATGTGAGTGCAGGCCAGGCACAGTTTTTCGGCTGCAAGACCGCTGACAAGTTGCAGTTGAATTGTAAGTGTCAGTGATTGGAAGAAGTCGTGCCCTGACCACAGATTCTCCAGTTGGAAGCAAAGGACAAATTGCAGCTAGTTAAGTTCACACGCGCAAGCATACAGATACACATTGTGTTCCAAGTTCGGGGAAGGGTCTTTGCTTCCGGTGATGTCTGTTGATTGAAAATTCATGAAATTTCCCTATCAACAACTTGTCCAATTCTCCGAGGCTTGTCTTCTACCACAGTCGCATAACGTTGGCCTCTCACATCAGTGCCGAGGTGGTTGACATCCAAAAGCCGACTAGTGGGATGAAGGGCTGGGATGATTGAAGCTTGATGATGTTTTCCAAAGCCAAGTGATGAAAGAGTGATGAAAGATGTCTTGGATTTTTCTATATTTTTCTTGGACCCTGGGGCTGGTATAGAATTGCCAGCAGATTGGCCTATTGTAAGTGAATTATGTTGAATTCCTATGCCGGATCATCACCATAGAGCCATGGCCATAATAGACAGTCATTAGTTCTGTATTTATATGCGATGTTTTACCATAGCTCTGCCTACGCCTTCGCCTTGTAAGCAGGATAGCACCATCGCCTCCAGTTCCTTCTCTTGGGATAATTCTCGTGAGCCCTGGCGACATGTGGCAGTGACAGTGGCACAGAACGTGGCGTCAAGGCACAACATTTTCTTCTATGTGGATGCTTGGATGGAAGTCGATCTCACTAAGTCTGCATGGAAGGGGCTTGTTTGGGAGTTTTTGTGCAAGAGTGTGTTGATCAAACGAGCGCTTTTGAATGCAAACATTGTGAAGCTTTGCCAAAGTCAGATAAAACAAACACATATAGAATCAAACTTATTAAAGACAAAAACAAAGGGATCTACTGTGCGGTTGGCGATTGAAGTGTGATTCAGACACATTACCATAACATTACTAACGCTTTGGCATCAGCACAGACTCCAGCCAAAGATTTTCCCCACACAAAACCTACATAGATGCCCCAACATTCAAGATGCCCCAGCCATCGCAAGCAGCCCCACCATTTGATGTAATGTGAGGAACTAGGTGATTTCCAGAACAGGCTTACAATGTCTTACTTTAGGTTGTAATATCATGCCAGATCAGTCGTTGGTGTTTGTTCGTGGGTCACTTCTGACCTGTTGCTACAGATACAAGGAGTCGCCAGGCGTGTGTACATGGCGGGCATATACTTATAAAAGCTTGGCCAAGTTATGCCCGGTACAGCCCAAAGATTGCAGGTCTAGGTCCAGGTAGATGTTTTGCTTGCACACATTGCCCAGGATGGTTCCTTTGTCTCTTCGGGATATCGCAGTGTCGCGGGCAGCGACATACTGGAAGCTCCTTTTGTCATCGCGGAGCACAAGGATGTGTTCCATGTGGGGCCCGTCAATATGAAACGTGACTCGGCCTCATGATTTTTCTTTTGCCGATGACCAAAGGCCAAGATGGTGCCAATATTGGAAGATCTTTGATTCATGATGTATTTGGTGCTCCAGTCATGGTGGTGGAAGAAGGGTCTTTCGGGGTAAGATTGCTCAATGAGGGTCGTTTCTTTTGCCCGACTCAATGCTTAGTGGATGATGCAATGTTCAAAATTGAATTCATGCCAACTCCAGTCGCATGTTTGGATGGGGCCATCAGGTTTCCCAGAAATGATGACATCCGGAAGACCTTACTATGATTTGCCCATGTACACTGCGCAGCTGGATGAAGTGTAGCTTGGCTGATAGGATGGTACTGGGTGGACATCACCGCTCCCCTGAACGTGGCTATATTGCAGGAACATGGATAAAACCAGGTCATTTGGCTCAAATTTGACCCAGTCTGAATCGGGCACATTGGTTTTGCTGGTTGCACAACTTATTTTATATACAACTCACATGTTGATCTCAATAGGTGCAAACTACATCATGTCTCACATCCATTCTCTATTGTACTTGATCTGCAGTCCATAATATAGAGACTTGCTGCATTGTAGAGGAAGTATGTTTGCCATGACCCCCTTCCCAACTTCACCAACCACTTTCCGCTGACACAAAAACATCCAAGGCGTGTCCACCAAGAGTCTTTGGACACCTTGACATTAGGCTGGCAGATCACCGAGCTGCGACGTTTAGCAGCCTGTAACACGTACCTTGGTGGATGATGTTGGTGAGGACGTCGGATGTTCTTTTCAGCCAAGGACATGGACGGTACAAGTAGGAAAGGTGTCTTAATAAATTATGATTCATTAATATTTGCTATATATGTATGTTTTCATGTGTTGTGCTGGTGTAGTGATGAATAGAGTTTGCTTTTTAATAGAGCAATATGTGGACCTTTGTGGCATTTCAGAATTTTTAGAGAAGATGGCTGCTGCTCCACTACTTTTTGGTGACAGTATTTGGTGCGTTGTGCTTTTACTGCACAAGTGGAGTAGGAATATGTTGAAGCTTTCAAGCTCATGTCATTGACTTTGTTTCTATGGGGTTTGTGAGTTCCCAACAAAGAAGTTAATATTTGAGGAAATGCTGATCTAGTGGTTGCGTACACTGGGGATGTTTTAACTCTGTTGAAATACGACTCTCAGAATTTAAGTTTTCTTTAACTTGAATCTGCGTTCAGAAGAAAGGTTGCAATGGACAACAAGGAATTGTTTTTTGGGGGGGGATTTGGGGGGGGTACGGCCATTGTATCTAAATGGAATTAGCAAAAGGATGCAAAAGGTCTACGCTTCCGCGTGCAGGTTCCAGGAAGTTACAAGGGGGCAAAAATCTATCTTACGGTATCTCCTGTTTGAATGGAACATTTTGTGTACAGCACTGGTACAGAACTATATTAAACAGTTTAAGATGCATACATGTTCATTAAGATCACGTGCAATTGAATCTAGAGTCATAGCCATAGCATCCTGTGATATTATAGACAATCTGCTTTTGCTACAGTCACCACTAATCCGCAACCACCCAAGGATCATCCAAGCAGAGTTTCCCCTTGCCCCGCCGTGTGAGGCCCTATGAACAGCGTGACGGTTCGGCGTGCCATGCCAAGCCAAGGACTGGGAGACGTGTCAACGTGGCAAAGTCGTTGGCGGGTGGGTTGATACCAGGATGGAAGGTGTTAGATCATGGTTGGTGTGAGAAGTGCATTTGTTTGAATTTGTTTTTATTGTTTTTTGGTGGTTCTCCTGACCAGTTTGCCATTTTTAATTGCCAAGATATCCACTGCAATAGCTTGGAAGTTGTATCATTGCGCTGTGTTCTATTGTTGTTTGTGTGTGCTTGATTCACAAGGCTTTGATGATAGGTTTGTGACCATTTTGGGTCCTCTTCGACCTTCTCACCCCGACTCCATTTTGGCAAAACAATCAGAGATTCAAATTCAAAATATTCTCAGCAACCTTGAACAAGTAGAAAATAAGGATAAAACAATCGATACATCGTTGATTCAAACAATCGCGATAAACATCAAGCCGTGAACACAGATCCCAACCGAAAACCCAACACTGCAGGCTCACACCACCCAACACCACCTTGGAGCAGACCCTTTGCCGTGCGGGATATGAAGAGTGCAAACTGATGCCTGGAATCTGTATGGAGACCTGTGGAGGTGTGGCTGCTAGGGATGGAAGTTGCGTGGAGATGAACTTTTCATACTTTTTTGGTGTGCAGGAGAGGACTCCATGATTAGTAAACAATGCTTTTTACAGACATGCATGTTGGAGGTGAAAGATAAGTGTTTGTTTTGTGATAGAGACGCTGAGTCAACTTTGCTGCAACCTGGAGTCAATCGAAGAAAAAAGTCTTAAGCTCATGAGAATTTTGTGTTTTGCTGACATGGTACATGTCATTTGCCAGCCACTTGCTGCGTGTGTGAAGGCAACTTGCTGCGGCAAGATGACTGTTCTTGTGATTGCTCTCCCAGCTACTTTCAGTGTCTCAGTCAGTAATATGAAGGGGGTCGCAGCTGGGTGGTTGCATTTGATTGGGCAGGTTTCTTGACAAGGTGTTGAACAAAACATCTATGTGATTTTTTAAGTTGTAATGCATAGTGGCACCAGCCTTGTGTTTTGCGACTTGTTGACTCATAAACGCAGCGCGGTGACATTTGTATGTGTACATGTGCCATTAATCCTTGCCCGAAAGTCAGCCCTGCTCATCTGCCTTCTTCCCATTCCTCGATTGAAATCCTTTCATGGTACACCACTCTGACCATGACATTGTCAGCATCTCTGCGCACCTCAAGGACCTGGTTGGTGAGCGCAATCCATCTCACTGGCTCCGGTGATATCAAGCTACTGGGGTGCGAGAAAACAGGGGAACGACTACAGTAGTGACTAGAGCATACTAGAGCAAAGAATGACTACAGTAGCCAGTGATATGTCAATCGAAGTGGGAGTGAAGTAATGTAGGATGCTGGTTTTGCTTCAATAGTAGTTAGAGACGTGGAGGCGTGTTGGTTTTGTGAGCTGACATTAAAAATGTCGAACACTTTCAAATGTGGGGAAAGCTGGTAAAACGGTGGACTCAATGTAATAATTTGTTGCGGTTTGTTACTGCAAACCAAATCCTCAGTGCAATACAACATATGCTATCGTTTCCACACATGCTGATAATATGTTTTGAGATGTATCGGGTTTGTGCAGTTTCCACTTTTTATGCTTCATCATATAATTGTATTTGTTTCTTCAGGGTTTGCTCGTGAAAAATGTAACATGAGATGAGGATTCACACCGAATCTCATTCCTCTACTCGATCGAGGTATTTTTTGTGATTTTCTTGTTCTAATATTCAACATATTCAACATCACCCTCCTTAAAGCCAACACAATTTGACCAATCAAACCCTACACACCCCTCCCCCAATTTTCTCTTCCATTTTGCCCAACAAAAACCAAACCGGGAATTAAATCATCTCCAACCTCTACCCCCTCCGTTTGGCTCCGAAAACGACTTCCACTGACCGAGGAACGCCACGGTCTACGACGCTGCACATCAGATCCTGGCCCAGTTGGGACATGTCACGTTACCACAGCGCATTGCCTTAGCAGAAGCTTCACAGGTAGGGAGAAACAGTATAGTGGCAGAAAAGGTGAGGGTACTACGAGGGTTTTTCTGATAGGAGGGGTGTTGGGAGTTGAGAGTTGGTTGTGGTTTGTTTTTGGGTGGGTTGTTATACTGCAAGAGTTGCAAGTTAGTATAGTTCATTAGATCCTGGAATCTTGGCTTTGTTCTTGAGATATATGTGTATCAGACTGTATCATTGAGCAACCAGAAATTGCACAAATATGTATATGGCATTGTATGGCATGTTTCATCATTTTTATATGAATGACATTGGCATGTTTCCATATATCTCAGCTTTACACCAAAATTTGTTTTTTTTCACTTTGTGAGTACATGTAGCTACTTGATGACTTAAACGATCCTCCTGAAGTCCAAAGAACAAACGCTAAGTACCACATCATACTTGAATGGATGTCATTCGGTTCGGCAAGCATTTTTGTTGACAAGTCCTTTTTAATGTTTAAAATGACAGATGTATGATGTAGTTTTATAGAAATAGCAACTACATGCGTTTGAATAGGGTGTTATCTAGAACGAGAATACTGTTGAGGATCGTGAATTCCTCAGACACATCTTGCCTTTTTTCGTGCATTTATTTGACATGATCTCCACCTTTGCCTGGACTTCTCTCCGACAGGTAGCAGTGGTATCTGTATGGGGTGGCTCCTCTGCCACAAGTGTCTCACTCGAGGTGGGACACAGCAATTCTTGCCACCCTCTTGTTTTTTTTTTGGGGGGGGGGGGTCGGAGAGCCTGGCAACTCCTTCGTTAATATCGGGATTTGTCAGCTAGACCAGTTTATTTTGTAAGAGGTGCTATGTTAAGATGGTATGTTAGCATGGTTAGAGAGGATGAACCCTGCAGA
Source organism: Breviolum minutum Mf 1.05b.01 (assembly GCA_000507305.1). Lineage (NCBI taxonomy): Eukaryota > Dinophyceae > Suessiales > Symbiodiniaceae > Breviolum > Breviolum minutum. The sequence continues at coordinate 29,542 of DF241473.1, forward strand.
AAAACAACAGTTGTTTCTTGGAATTGGTAGTCAATAGAACTGCCTTCTCAATTAGTCACCCTTTCAGAAACTGTCAACTCCTGTTCCTCCTTCTCAGGTGGAAACGCCAGCCCCAGAGAGTTTGCGTTTGGCGGTGCCTGCGTTCTTGGGCCAACCAAACAAAGGGATCGAGGAAGGAGGTGTTGATGGCGGATTTCCGAAGAAAATTGAAGATGATGTTGATGTCTATGACCTTATCCCAAGTGGTGCTGTGATGCTGAAACTAATCAACCCCAAGTCGTTTTTTTAAGGCTGAAAGGTGGTGTGAAACGCCTGTACTTTGGCGAAGTGCACAGTGCTGAGCTTGTAGCTCATGATGCCCATGGTTTTAATGTTCTTTTTTGTTGATCCAGTGCCATTCAGAATGGCTCTGATCCATCATGCCACAGGCCAATCATGCCAAGAAACCTGTTTTACTGTGGAAGTACCTCTCCTTTGTCCGAACACCTCCTCCAATCACCTGTTTTTTTCCAACTTTATCATGATCTGTTGGATAGATTGGTCATGTCAAACGGTGGTTGGAAGGTGATTCCCGTCTGAGTTCCCTCAGACTTAAGTTTTTAATCAATGCCTGGCATGGTTTCGGGGGAGTGACGCAACTATGTGCTTGATTTGTTTCCTCTGGCTGGTTTCTGCATGTTTCATAATCTTTTCTGACTCAGGCCTAATTGATCAGCAATCATAGAGTTTGCGATTTGTATGCATGGGGATTGAACAACCCCTAATTTTGTTTAATGTCAATTTATAATTGTTAGACTTGGAAACCAACCAATGGTAACAGAAGATGCATTGTAACATAATATCTACTATCGATTTCACGTTTCAATCTTGCAATGAACTGTCAGATAATCTGCCTTTGCTGTGACACGCTGAGGTTGAGAATGGTCGCATTGCAGGTGCAGTAACGATGTGAACAAAAGGAAGGGTTTCGACCATATGGACGTAACATTCTACAGGCATTTAATTTCAATGCACTGCTCAAGCTTCTGGAAGATACATGTATGGTTAGCATCCTGATATGCCTAATAAATTTGCAATGTACCTACAGTAGTTTGTTGTTCCATCTTTCCGGTTCTACGTGGGACTCGGTAGGCTTGTGATGAAAGAAGTGGATGTGGTTGCCCTCTTTCCGCACCACCTCCTACCTAGCCTAGCACCTAAAATCACAATATCACTCAGATACCATTTGTTTCAACGATTGGTGTTGAGTCCGTTGAAATTGTCCAGAACACATCAACCTATCGAAGTATGAAATTGTATACATAGTCACCAGTCATTTTAGTTTGGAATGAGCTCATATTTCCAGCAACTTGCAGATCATCATGCCATTGTTTGCGGCTTTCATCATCAATAAGCCCTGTTTAACTGGTATGTTCAGCAATCAAATGCTGCTGCCAATAGAACAGTACCTAAATCATTCACACGCCCCAACTCCCTTCAACTTTTCCTATTCACCTATTCCTTTCATCCTTCGTCCTGCGTCGCCTCTAATGGCAGGCTGATCGCCCTTCGTTACTTCACCACCGCCCTGCTGCGGACTACGATGATCCGACCCTCAGTTGTGCCCAATGCCCCGGTGAAGCACCACGGTCCGTGTTACCACGAACGGTGCCTCGGCGAGTGGGGCATGGTTTGCCAAGGGGCTTGGTGTGATTTGAAAAAGCCCCGGTGTTGTGGTTGATAGTTATTCTTGTATTTGGGGTGCTGCATGTATATATATTAGAATAGATGCTTGAGATCTCTAGATTGTTCTAATTTAGTTGTTGTGGTTTCGGTTTGCTTTTAGCGTAGATAATTATATAAATTGGTTACGCCTGAATTTTTTTGTTGGGTGGAAATCCTTGATCAATACAACAGGTTCGGGGGGGAAGTAGAGGCAACAGCCAGCCAAAAAACAGTTCTGTCCTTGCAGTGGGTTTTCAGCTTAGAATTATGATCGTGAGCGGTAAACACTCATAACGAAACAAGATTGAGGATTGATAAATTCGGGCCATTCCAAAATCCAAGATCCCCATAGGTTTTCAGGTATGTACAATATGAGGTATACCATGAAAATATCATATGTTTTGCAATATTTACTTCCCCCTTGTACTCATATGCCGGTCACACCAACCAAACATCCATTTATGGGCTTGTAGCTTTTGAGGATGCTATGAGTTGCAGATGCGCTACGGGTTATGGAGCGAACTTGTTAGGAAAGTGTGTGCCAGAAGCTGGACCCCTACAGGCGAGATGATGGGAGGTTTTTGGGGGTTTGATTTTGTGTTGGTCATATTTGACACCAATAAGTGTAGATATGTTGGTTTTAGTATGGTTCTTGTCAAAAGTGTACACAAACATCGCTTCAACCCACCATCAGTGTGGGGAATGTACGACATGTGAATTCAATTGAACATGTCAGTAGATGTAGCGGGTGTGCGTACCAGGCAACACAAGTCGATTCAGTCGATGATGCCAATTTCATTGACAAATCAGCATCATCATCACCAGTGGAAATATCATCATCATCATCATCATCATCATCATCAGCAGCAGCAGCAAAAGCAGCAACATCTCCATGACCTGCATATGTTTCCTATCATCACCACCACCCTCCCAAAGTGGCGTCGGTTAATCGACCACCAGGCGCCTGTCATTGACCTGGCCAATGGAACTTACCACACCGCTGGCCCCAGACTTAGTTAATTTGGGAGTCTTACTTTGCAATCATGAGTGAGATTTCAGTTTAGAAGAGTTTGATGGAATTGACCAATGACAAGTTTACTTTTGTTTTAGGCCGGTTTTCGTTCCTTTTACAAATTGGACATGTAAAGATATACACTGTACACCGGTGGCTTGAATGTTGGCGCCATGAGTTTTGTATAGACATGCAACTACTGCGGTAACCTTCTCGTTCACACGGAAAATGAACTTAGAAATTATGAATCATGAATGGTGCTTTGAAGCCCATAGAGAGTCATCATTCATCAACCTCTTTGATTTACACTGTCATTACATTGTCTACACTCGCTCAACAAAATCACAAAGTTCCTGAGAGTTTAACTATAACGCCCTTCTCCGAAAACTCCAAAAACTCCAAATTGAAATTGTCTTGTTTTTGGCCACTATTTTTGGATATGAAGAAACAATCCCGTGTATATCACAAGAAGGCATCCACACCAACCAACCAAAACATCATCCTGTTTATCCTACCTCAGATCTCAGGTACCCGCGTCCGTCTTTCCTATCCTCCACAGGTTGGGAACAAGAAAAATCAGGTTTTTTGAGTGATGGGATGAGGAGGGATCATAGCTTTGATGTTGGGGATGTGTGAAAGGATTTTGGTTGCCATGTAGCAATACCAAGATGGAAAGATGTGATTGTTTGGTATTAGTGTCGGTGTAGTTGTGTTTTATGATTGTTTAGTTGAAGATAGTTTTAGGAACGGTTATTTTCCCATGTTTACCTTGTCTTTATCCGGTACTGCACATGAATATGGTTATCCTCCTTTAGATCAATTATAAAAAACAAATTAGATACACAGTTTCTTCTGCATTCATTCCTTCCAATCTGCAGCCCTTGACAGATGTTCTTCATAAACTGCCCTCGTTAAACTAGACAACCACAACAAATGTCACGACACCACGACGCTGCAGGACGTTGAAGGCCCTTGGCTTTTAGCCATTCGATATGAGCACCTGGGTGTTGAACATTCTGAGGGTCCAGATTCCACAAATCGTTTGGGGAACCCGTGTGTTTGTGCGAAGGTAGTGAAACAAATAGAAAGGTGGATTTTTGCACATGTGATGTAATGAGTAGTTTAGGCTTGGAAGAGATAGATGGACATAGTATGTATTTCTGGGTTAGTGTCAGACTTAATTTGAATTGGCATCTAAATCATATACTAGATTTATGTTATGCAATTCCTTCAACTTTTTATTGCATTTAAAACCAATACGTGAGCCAACATCATCCATCAGCATATGTGATTGCATGGGCATGAACAAAAAACACACCTAAAAACTTGATGGTTTCCGTGGTTCAACTGCTTGCTAAAGATGTAAGTTTGCAGTTGGAGATGGTTGGCAGACACCGCAAACCTGCCAGGTCATTGACATGTAGGATGGTCTATCAAGGGGTCCATGGCCTTTTTTGGTTTGGGGGTACTTCATGATCTAGCACGATTTGGCTATATAATGTCGGAAATTAGACGGGCATGAAACTCTATGTTGTATTTCAAGTAGGTACAGAGGTTGCCTTGTTTGTGTCCATACCTGCAGAGTGGTACTACTAACAAACAATACAACAATGATAGTGATGTCCTCTTAAAGGCATTCTCAAACCTTAGATACATAGACCTGATTTTCCTGAAACGAGTACAGTCCACTATCCTTTGTTTTAAGCAGGCAAAAAATCCATACAAATTCATACAAGCTGTGGATGCATTTTTGCCCGATCAGATGGTCTTGCACAGGTATGGCACAATTCCGAATGCTCCAAATTGCGACACGTCTCCCAAGTATGAGGCCTACAAAGAGTGGGGTCAAAGATGGTGGTTGAAACACTTGGTTTGGGATCTGTCGATATATCCACACTGTGTTGGGGTAGGGGAATGGTTTTGGTCGAAATGTTGAGACCTTCAGGTGTAAGGTATGAGTCTTTTGACTTTGATATTAGTTGTTTTTGGTAGTTTGGCGTAATGACGTGTCGCACCTGAATCATTCAGGTAAATATGTTGCCTGAATTTGGGGATAGACTTTGAAACAATATGTTGCTGTGGCTAGTGTTGCCAGTTTCATGGGATTTGGTGCCAAAAGATCTTGCCATTTGCCAATTGCAGAATGCTACAAGTCATGTTTCTTGATGACTTGGAAACCATTCATTGCAGCCATCATCATAGATGTGTTTGTTATGTTTATTTATTTTTGAAGTCGCAAGATGTTGGAAGATGTCATCAAGTATTTGCACTATACATACTATACTTTCTGACTCGGGGAGTCATATTTTTCCACTATACATTTACATATACATACATATACCGTAAAGTGTAAACCATTCCTTTCGTATTTGAATCAGTACATGTTGCCAAAGTCACAAAACTGGAACTCCCAAGGACTGTAGATATCTGAGTTTTCGTCAACCAAGCGAATAGGAACAAGTTTTGCTTATACCCTCCCTGAAACTAACATGGTACCCTGAAAATAGGCCATCCCACACAGAAACTAGTAACTAGCATTCCAACCATCCATTTTTAGGTGCGAGCTGTTGGTTTCAGGGAGGGTATTCTCATTGCCTTTGTGTCAATTCTTTATTTGATTCTTACAGCAGCAGTTTGGCGTCAGGAAGGTGACCCACCTGGCCTGGATATCATCAGGTGAAGGGTGTGCTTGGGGTGGTCGGTCTCGGAAACACCAAGTAAGGGATAACCTTTGGTGTGATGTGTGCCATTTGTCATTTGTAAAGAACCTGGAATTTTTACTAATACCCTCCTGGGAACTCACATATCTCCTACCAAGGCACTTTTGAAGATGATTTTCCTTTGGCCAGGTGGGATATGTTAGTTCCCCGGAGTGTAATCCCTCTATTGTTGTACCTACCTATCAAGTGGTTCAGAATTCCAGCTATCAACAGTAGTTAGGGGAGTAATTAACGGAGTAACAATCACCATGGGATTTGTTGCTAAGTAGGATGACCATTCCAGTAAGATCTAAGTCTATGAGAATCCACCACACCTGTCAGTTGTGCAAAAAATAGAAGCTGAAAGTGATGTTGATATACATACATTTGCCTAGCAGTGTGATTAGATGACGGGTACATGTGATGATCATGTACAGTCTTTGTACGCACAAATCTAGCAATTTGTTTGGCTGGTGTATAAACATATGGTGGTTTGATATAAGTCGTCGAGATGAAACCATCACAAGGACATCAACTGCAGGCCTGCTATGAGGTGATATTCAATCGGTTTCATTATGTTCTTTACAACAGATTTTTGCAAACCATTTGGATGGTTGTAATTCATCACAGGATTATGCCTAGGGCCTAGGGGGTCACTATTGGAGTTGCATCACCATAGCGCTTTGGAAAAACATGTTTGTTGGCGATATTTGCCACTACCTCAAATTGACTTCAACCAATATTCAACCAATAAATTCTCCACATTTGGCATTTTGGCACATTGGGATCTAAGTCCTATTGGTCATTCTCAACCTCATCACCCTTGCCCTTACTGTAGCATCTTAATTCAGATTGTGTCCATGTTGAGACTCTTTGAGGCGTCAAGAAACAGTGATGCTACGTGCGGTACTATGTCATCCACTACATCAAATTTCACTGGAAACCTGGCTGCGTTGGGGTAGAGGAACGGTTCTTTTGTGTTTAGTGCAGTCATGGGACTTCGATGGAAACCAGTTCGTTCTTTCAAAAGAGTCCACTATGATGATCTCTGATATTTGGATGCTGGAATGCTTCGAAGCTGGGATGGAGTCCAGATTGTCTTTTTTTTCCTTCTTCTTAGACCCTTTAATGTGGGGGTGAAGTCGGTGCTTTTGGGTACCTCACCGTTCAGTTGAAGCGTGGCAAACTTTCATTTGATTTCCAGACCTCTGTGTTTTTTTACATATCGTGAATGCGCAAGGGAAGATGCCCAAGTTTAGATTTCAACTTGCCCTTGATATGTTCTTGATATGTGGCGAGTCTTCTTTTTTAACTGCCCAGCTAGAGATTGCAAGTCTCTTCTTAAATGGTCCTGTTTAGATTACTCCAAAGGTCCCCTTCCCAGGTACGGTTTGTATGGGGTACCTTCCGACTACATCTATTGAAATTCAAAAACGCAATTTACTCACAAGTCACTTGGAAATAACCTAGTTATTTCTGTGTTCCCAAGCAGGACGGGTCCTTTTGTATCACATCCGCCCTGGTTTTTTCTAGCACAATCGCCACTTGCTGTCAGGAAAGTGTCGTGGAATTGCATGGCAATGATCATATGAATCCACCTCGTTGTGCAACTTGGATGTTACAATTGTGGCTTTTTTGTTGGATGCGACGATTGATGTTGGTCATCGAATCATGTACAATCCACCAGGATCAGATGTGATGGGTCGAGTTCCCATGTTGATTTTGTAAAGGTCAGACCCACGATACAAGTCAGGAACAAATCCCTTCATGCCTGTCATGAATCTTCATGCAGTGTTTTTGTTGGAAATTGCCTGGAGCGAGGTTGCCTCTGGAAATTTGTCCACCGCTAGCACCTATGCTCTTCAAGTACAGGCTGGAAGGGGATCTTTGTCACCACAAGTATTTCCATGGGTGAAGTGTAAATGTGAAGAAACCTACGAAACTTTCAGCTACGTTTTTACTTGTTGCTTCCCAAGTGCTTGGCTGGTTCTTGGCAACCTCACCCAACCTCAACCCCAACCTAGTGCATTGTATCTATATCGATGTCCACTTTCCTGTCAGAAATTTATATATCTTCCAGCTTCCTTAACTATACCACCTATCCAGACGTGGAATTTCTAAAACACTTCCACCACATCAACTGCTTGCATGCCCCAAGTCTCAGTCGTATAGCCTGCATACTGACAGGTTGAGTTACTGGTGGATCAACAACCAGATGCGACCATCTTCTATGAGATTCAAGGGTTCCAAAGCTTGAAATGGTTTGGGAAAGTGCCATCCTATCCTTGGATGATGGTGGTTGTTTGGCAACCGGATGTAGGGACGTAGGATGTAGTAACAAATGTGCTACGATTTTGTTTTATACAATCACATGACAACTATATATAATTTGTCCCCTTACAAGATGGTTTGGAAACTGATTTTCCTTTTCCATGGGTTGGTTGTTTACAGAGAGTGCACCAGTTGGGCCTGGGGTAAACAACACTGAGGGGTGGTTTAGTAATATGAAACCCTTCCAAAACCAGCATCCATTTTTAGGTGTTTGAATCCTGGCATGTTGCGAACAGATTTACTTCTCAAACTGTTACCCCCCAATGTTTTCAAGGTATGGCAATTATTTCATTTTGACAAAAATCATGGGGATGCAAATGTCATGGATTTGATTGTTTCAATCTACTAGTTGCTCTCTTCAAGATGGCTAGCTGCCGTTTGAAAAACTCGTGGCTCAACATGTACGATGAAAGCATCAACAAAGTTTCTCAGGTTGCCATGTCGCTCACAAACCTTCATTATGCCGGTGGTTTAAAGAGTTTTCAACCATGGTGGCAGGATACCACATGTTTATGTTGGCATTGTATGAAACACATGTGAGCTGGTAACTATAGTATACGCATATAAAGGGTCAAACCTTTAAGTCAACATGTTTATTCAACAATCCTTTTCCTTCCAGGTTTAGTGGTCAAGTGACCTATGCATCACCTTTTCTTTTGACGACCCCTGGTGTCGTTCCGACCTCAACGTGTGTGTGTGTGTGTGTGTGTCGTGGGAACCGAGGCACTGTTGGGGTTTGGTTTGATGTGGTGGGGTTTTTGCCTCAAATTGCTTTGGTTTGTTGGTTTATGTTGTTTGCTCCATTAACATGTTTTTTTTGGTGTGATTGACATGTTGTTTGAGAGATGTTGAGCGTGGATGATACATGTGCATCTAGAATTTTTGGAAGATTGTCCAAGGTTTTGCGTGTGTTTGAAAGTGGCATCAAGGATGTCCTCATCAGATCTTCAGAGACAGAACAGCATATTTTAGGAAACTTCCACTATTGGAAGTTCACAACGTACAAGACTTTGGGGAAGTGAATGTGACTTGATATGGAGATGAAGAACCTCAGTGTTTTTTGACACACCCACAGGTTCCATGTGCGTTTCTTCAGATTATTTTCTATTGTTAAGCAATACTTGATGGCTTGCTACAGCAATGTCTTATTTGATTCGGTAATATCTATTCTTAATTCTTAAACAAACGCAATTGCGACACAGCTGCTATTGTCACCTTCTGTTTGTTTTTGTCCACAACGCACTGTAGCCGTTGGGTATGTACGGAGGATTGCAGATGTACACGCCAAAAGAAATGTCGGAAGCAAAGAACACAGCATGACAATAGGAAACCAATCACTTTGTATAGTTTCTAGGTGGTGGTTTCAAATATTTGATATTTTCAGCCCGACCTGGGGAAATGATCCAAGTTGAGTAATATGTTTCAAATGGGTTGAGACCACCAACTGGGTTTGTCGTGGTTCCTTTTTCTGAATTCCCATTGCTTCCCACATCATGGTCATCTTCCAGCAGTCACCTTCAGCCCAGGTGTCTGTCACCACATGGGCTGAAAAAGTTGGTTTTGACTCGAGCAGTCGTACCAGTTGCAGCTACAGCATCGATGGAGAGGTGCCTTGAATTGATGTATCCTTAGGATGGTTCACGGTCCACGGGTGTTTCCTGGTAGGAATATGAACCCTTATATTTGATGGTGTGATAGAATTGTTGGTAAAGTATGGGCATTTCGAAGGTATGATAGGTGGTACGTTTTAATTTCTCAACATGGATGCTGGAAAAAGATAATATTTAGATGTTGCGTTTCACAGGTACTGTAGTTGCTGTTTAGATGTTCTGTAAACATGTTCGAGAAAACGGCCTTGTTTTTGTTGAGAAACTGCATGATGTCTCAAAGGGTTTTGGGGCCATTGAGCCAAAGACAATGTCAACTGTTTGTAGATGAGATGCATCTAACAAAATGTATCCATAGAAGAAGTGTTGTCAAGACCCCAGATGGACAAACATTAAAAACAAAATAAGATAAGTTGTTGTTGTTGTTGTTGTTGTTGTTGTTGTTGGTGGTGGTGGTGGTGGTGGTGGTGGTGGTGGTGTTGGTGGTGTTGGTGTTGTTGGTGTTGTTGGTGTTGTTATTGTTGTTGTGGTTGTTGTGGTTGTTGTGGTTGTTGTTGTTGTTGTTGGTGGTGTTGTTATTGTTGTTGTGGTTGTTGTGGTGGTTGTGGTTGTTGTGGTTGTTGTGGTTGTTGTNGTTGTTGTTGTTGTTGTTGTTGTTGTTGTTGTTGTTGGTGTTGGTGTTGGTCTTGGTGTTGGTGTTGGTGTTGTTGCTGTTGCTGTTGCTGTTGCTGTTGCTGTTGTTTTGTTTTTTTTTTGTTGTTTTTTTTGTTGTTGTTGTTGATGATGTTGTTGTTGTTGTTGCTGTTGTTGTTCTTGGTGGTGTTGGCAGTGTGTTGTTTGTTGATCTTTTGCTTCGACACAGCGGCTAGTATTGGTGACGTGTATTTTTTCCCAACAGACCAACCAGCCACCCTTCTGCCCTGTTCCTCCCCCCCCCGTAGGCACGATTGACGCTGCTGCCCACATGGCCCGATCCTTCTCCCTTGTTGGGCTTCAGTAGCACAGAGGCAGCCTTCTTGGTAGGGAGACCTAAACCCGCCCGAACAGTGAGGTGGTCCATGTTGGTCCAAGGAGACTGAGGGAAGCGGCGACGTCGTGCGTACTGTAGTTGATGTGGCAATTCTTGTGATCCTTTTTTCATTTTAGCTTGGTGAATCATATTTGTTTGATTTTTATAGGTTTTGAAGGATGATTTCTTTAGATCACCAGGAAATTGGATGGTACTCTTAACGATGTTTTTGGTTGTGTTTTGAATTACGTACATTTTCGACGCCTCAACCATTCTGAATCGGTCTAAAACTTGCTAGCTGCTATTGTAGTGGAAGTTATGTGGAAGTTTGCAAAAACCATCATATCAGCCACACAATGACAAAACTGAATTGTTCCACCACAACTAGGTGGTGGTTTGAAACATGTTTTTATTTTCACCCCTATTTGGGGAAGATGAACCCATTTTGACTAAGTTTTTTCAATGGGGTTGGTTCAAACTCCAACTAGATAACCATTCGAATCATTCCTTGAATGATGTCATGCATCCTTCCTATGATTTGTACCGAGGTGGCTAGAGATCTTGAAAGCTTTGCCTTTGTTTTGGAAGTACCTGGAGTGGATGACACTTCATCGTTCCTGGGCAATCACAGACAACGAGCTACAAATCGTGGTGGTTGTTCGGTGAGTTGAGTGAGTCATACAAGCCTTGGTTGTTTTGTATAATACATGTTGTTGTACAATGTGCAGTCACAGCGTGACTTTTGGTTGCTTTGCATGTTGTTGCACAGGGGTTTCAACAAATGGATGGAAAAGACTGACCGCCGATACTGCTTTCACTTTTTTTTATTGGGATCTTGACTTGCACATGCTGAACAATGGCAGTACGCGTTTCTAGCACATTTGTCTTTTTTTGATCAAAATGTGTGTGTGTGTGTGTATGCGTGCCTTTATGAAATTCTTGGTATCTAAGCAGTGTACTGCGGTTCAATAAATTGTATCGTTTTGCTTACTGTAATTGATTTCTCCAATTTACACAAGTTGGCACACAGTTTCAAGATGTTTCCTTGTTTGTTGGGTAGTTCATGTTTCAAAGAAAAATGTGAGGTCCTTTTCCTAAATTATTGTGTGTATTATACCTCACCATCAATTCCCTGCCCCTGCTTCTAGGACCGGTTTTATGTTTTTACCCTTAGGCTTCCAAACACCTGAAGAGGATGTTTTCAGACCGCACCGCAAAACCTCTTCCAAAAAACCTTGTCACCAGGTACTTGGAAAAAACTATAGGGTACATACCAGTACTGTCCATGATCCGTACTGCACCATCATCAAACGTTACTCTCAGATTAAAACGATGGGTCTCAGGTCACAACACTAACTTCAATAGCACCAAAGATGGTGAGTACCTCATTACCTATTAAGATTCCTGTTAATCAACATCGACTGGGCGGATATTTTTGTGTTGCCTTCCAAGGCTAGAAATGGAGTATCGTCTTTGGCGTGGTACCTTGGGTGTTGGAACATGGATGACGGTGCCCAGCACGGGTGCCATACTGTTGAGACTTTCAGAGCAGTTGGAGGCAGGGGGGATGCAGGGGTGGAAAGTGAGCAGTGTAGGAAGATGTGTGTGTTTTTCTTTAAAGTTCCAAAGACAAAGGAACAAATGAACAATTTGTTTCTAGGTCGGGGTTACTTGCAAATACACTTCTGAGATCTGATTGCCAGAGTTGCGCGAAGGTGTTACAATCATGTAATTTAAAGTAAGGTATAGCAGAATCAGGACTTAAGGATCGTGCCGAATAGAAACTGATGTATATATATTGTTTCTTGGACATCATTTTTTTGAAGCGGTCCATCCTTTCGTATATTTGCTGGTCTGATTTCACGGGTGGTTCAACGCCCATTTAGTTTCATCCACACTGGAAAGCCCCACATGCAGGCACCGAACAAGACCACTTTACTACAGATCGATTGGAGGCTCAAGGACATCAGGGTGAAGATGATCAAAATGATGCGATCATAATCTATCACATACAAGAAAGTTGTTGTTGGCATCGTGGCCAGTCGTAGGCAGGAAACAAACTTGGAAGCCTGATATGCTGTCATCAACACACCAGCACCCGATACAGTACACAGATATCGAAAGGAACATGTTTTTTTGCAACCACTGCTTCAAGATATATCTTTTTTTTTGACGGATTGCTGACCGTTGTACCTGCAAGATTGAAAGTTTCCGTTGTTGCGGGCATAGTTCTACGTGCCACCAGTGAGAAAGTATCACAAAGCTTTATTTGTTTGTTTGCCTTTCTTAACCAGAGATGTTGGTAGACCTTCTTGCAATCAATTGCAATCACACAACTGTCAATCTTGCATTTGCATGGGAAGCAACCCTGCCCTACAATGCAAGACTTGTTTTGTATTGTTTTGTTATTTCCTTTCTGCCAGAAGCACCTCAAGGAAAAAGAAACACATGGTTAGAATGTACAACAAATGTTTTTCCTTTGTCCAAGGAGATATCAACACGCACACGCACCCATGCAAGTGTTTGGCATTTGTTTTCCAGGAACCAGGATATGTGTGGACAACTCCTGGCTATGTACGCTTGCTGGTGGTTCGATCTCGAACCGAGGCGCCTTGTAAAACCTCAGTGGAACTATCAGGTGGTTTCTCCAAGAAGAACAACCACTAAGAGTGTGGTTCATGTTCCTATGGTTCTGCATATTAGTAGATATACTCTATATGATTTAAGTTGTGTGATGTTCAATTTTCACATTGTTAAATAAATTTAAATTACACATATTGAATATGTTTGGATTACCTGGCTATTCTTTATTTTTTGTTTACAACTAGTCAATCCTGGTGTCTGGATGGGCCGTTTCAAATTGTGTCTTGATTTCATCACCCTTGAAAAATTGGATTCCCGGACAATTTCCGATATGATGACCAAGAAACAACTCGATCCAAGTGAGTGAAACAAAACACCACAACTCTTAACTCGTTGATCATGTTCCCAAAACATCATGTTTTTTTTCTGATCCACACCAGATATGTCTTGGTCGCACACCAACATTGTGTTCTGAAAATCATTTGACATTCTTGGTGAAATGTCTCAAATCCATATGTTAATCCACACCATTCACCAAGAAATGAAGTGATTTTTCCATATGGGTGTTTCCAAAAATAGTGGTACCCCAAAATGGATGATTTATAATGGAAATCCCTATTAAAATGGATGATTTGGGGGGCAAAACCCACTATTTTCGGAAACACGCATATCCACAGGTACCAAGCATCCGTGCTGAAGCCACCGTCCTGTGGCATTTGGGCGACCATTGGACCGAGGGTCCCAAGCGCACCGTGGCCATGCGTCAGACGCACACGGTGCAATTGGTACAACCGAGCCTTGGGTGTCTCAATGAGGTGGTGGATATGATATACCAAATGCTAGGGCAAATACATACCAATTGCATCCAAATGGTAGGGTAAATATACCAAGTTTAGGTGTGTGGTTTTCAAATATGTTTCTTAGTTTCAGCCCTAGTTTGGGGGAAATGAAGCTCTTTGACTCATATTTTTTGACATCCGTTGAAACCACCAATGGGCATGGGATTGACAAAAGAATTCCCAACTGTTTGCATTTACAGACCAAAGTGGTCAAGGAGCACTATAGTTGGTTGAATATGAATCATGAATCATTCACATTTATATAGTTGACATCATACAATATCACTCCCAAGTTGTTGTTAGTAGGGAGATATAGGATGGCCCGAGTTGGTCAATTTTGTGTTTTTTCTTGCCAGGAACCAATGGCATTTCTTGGGGGACATTGGTTTTTAAGTGTATATGTGTGAGTGTTACCAAAGAAATGGTGTATACGTGTCTCATACATATGTCACACTATACATCCAGAAAGGAATTGTGTGGTATACATGAAACAAGTACTGCCAGGTGATCAAATGTGACCTTTTTATCCCCTATTTGGAGGTCACTTAACCTTTGAAGGGGTCACTTAACCATCCCAAAAAGGGCACAAAGAATTGCCAGGTGTACATGTTTTTGTATCCGCCACTCTCATCATGTTCGGTGTTCCCAAGGAACCCCTCGGCCCGGGTGCTGTTCTCCGTCCGTGCAGAAATTGGACAAGCCGAGGTCCTTTGGGATCTTGTGTCCACGGGGTGGCTGTTTTCACTTTAAACTGGTTCATTCTGGAAGGTTATTCAGTTTAGTTTATAATTACATTATATATTAATGTTTAGACAATACACATTTATATAGCCACGGGTCTGTTGGGCTTTACCACAACATGTTTGTAGTGTATTTGGATGATGCAGATTGTAAATACCTGTGTGGTTTGGCGTTCAATAGCAACTAGTAGTTTGACAAGCAGCTTTATGCATTCGGGTGAACTTATGATGGTGTCACTCTAAAAATGCAAATGATGAAGGGAGTTTGTTCCAGGTTGGTAGCTTTTCATGCTTTGACCAGATTTGTTGTTGTTACATGGTGTAGAATCATACAATCAGATTTTGAGCATGGGCATGTCTCAGAAGTGAGTGCCCTAAGCCCAATGGTCTTTTACTAAACAAGGCATTGGGTTTTTTCATGCTCAACCCATGTGAAGGAACTGGAGGCAAAGGAAGAAAAGTACGTTAAGGTCACGGTTCACCATCTTCCAACCACAATTTTCCCTTAATCATGGTCATCATTATGAAAAGATGAATCTCATACATGACTAAATATTGTTCCCTTGGCCGGATCCGATATGTCAATGTACAGGATCAATCGTAATTACGATCTCACTTTTACAGCATAGTTGAGATGACAGTAGGTATACTTACAAAGCTTGCCTTCATGTCCAGCCACCAGGGCAACGCCGGGCCGTTGCTATCGATGAGCCCCAACAACTTCACAGCGCTCAGCTCAGCAGGTGAGGGTGATCAGATGGGACTTGGAGATGGCATGACGTCACCCTCCAACATGGTAGATACAGTTGTTGTTGAGTAGCTCAGGTGGTTGTAGAGGAAAATATGAACAATTCACAAGTGTTGACTTTAGCTACAATCAATATAGTTTTTATATTATGATAGACTATACAACTGCACCTCAACAAAATATTGCGAAGCGTTGTCGGTTGGTTCGGTTGCAATCATCCTGCACACAAGACTACGGGGCTGTTTCCATCTTTGGTTTTGATCTGTTTTCTTTTGTGCTAAAGGTTAACGCTTGCAATGTGCATGGATGTTCTTTGGCATATCTTTGGGCTTCCATTCCAAAGCTTCCAACACCCATCATCACCCACCCATCATTGAAGTTTCTGGGCGCCAGAAACCACACTTCAAGCATCGCTTGGCCAATGTTATGTCCACAGAGTTCCTTTCTTGGACTACATCGTAACAACTCTGAGACCTACCAGCAGGGGGGTTGTGTTTCTACCTGTCTTTAAGCATTGTTCACCTTCGTTCTTGATGTGTTTTAAGCTTCTCTATGATTAGTTTGAACACCTACTTGTACCTCAAGTTATTTGACATAATACATTTGCTGCAAAGTGCATGTGCTCACTTATTTTTACATACTGTATAATTGTGGGGGCTGTGTTTGCAGGTATCGATCTTAACAGCCTTTCATATTGTCCAATTGGAACAAATTCCATATACAATCAGTATCCGTGGCAAGCGAAGAAGCGATGGATGATCCACCATTTGGAGATCGTTGGTGCATGCAAGAATTTCATTAAGTTATGAGTTTCAGATCTGATGGACTATGTACAGTATCATTAATCATACTGGAATCATACCCTTGAAAATTAAAAACATCAATTGAGCAGTGATCAAAACCCCGGTGGGTCGTTTTAGAAAAGGAACTAACTATACTACCAGTTAAATGGGGACCATTACGAGCCATTCTAATCATCTCCCAACCTCAGCCCCGGCGGCTAGGCAGCATGGTGGAACACTTTGTTTCCTCCGTCCCAAGCGCTACGCTGTTGCCTGAAGAGATGCCAGACGCATGTGGTGGAACTGCTTTACAGCTCTTGTTTCGTGGCAACCAAAAATGGGAGATTTACATAGATTTTCTGGGTTTCATGGCCTGGTTGTGGTTATCAGAATACTTCTAGCTCGCGAAGGGAATTTTACCCTGTGGTATGTGCACGTACATGAAGGTATTCGTATAGTAAAGTCACATCTACCCAAGTCCAAAATATGACATATACTAGATGGCAGATATTGGCGGAGGATTTCGTGGTTCTGGTAATAAATGGTAGGTATCATACATTCACAGTTGTAGTTGTAGGTGATTGATATACGAAGGATCACCTTCATGTACAAATAGAAACATGATTTAGAGACAAGAGATCCGCTGGTTTTTGGGGTTTAGAGCATGGTTTCCAATGTGATTTACCCCGCCACCCCACCTGAAATTGAATGCAACCCGGGGAATGCATTGTGAATTCCAAAAACAGTGTGAACACACATGAGCAACCGATGGGTGTTTTCAGTTCATTGGATACTTTCTAGCTGCTACTTGTTGCGAGGTCCTTGACTTGAGTCCTTTCATCGTTTGGGTTCTGTTTTTTTTCACCCGCTGACCGTTGAAAATGGCGATGGATTCAAATCCTGGTCTCCAGCAGTCTTTTTTGGAAGAGATTTATTTGGGTGTCCACATCTACAGAAATGCTATGAAATGTTTAAGTTCAACTTGTTACAACATTTTCCTACACAATTATTTAGAATAAATACAATAGTATCCCAAACATATGTTTCTCCCTTTCTTTTCCGAGACGTTTGACCAGTTTTCAACCATTTCCAATGGATGCTTCAGTTGCATTTGGAGGGAGTGATTTTCTCCACTGAGGCTGGTGGAAGTGCCTAAACTTTGTGATTACCTGGGGCCCTTTGAGGCCATGAACAGTCAACAAAGTCATGAGTTTTTTGCCTGGCACTTTGGTGTGGAGAATTCATTCCTATGCTTATGCGTGTTAATAGGTATTGTATATATATGCATCATTTATGGATGATGTATTGGAATAGATTTTTCAAGGTGATACGGTTTTAGGACATTTCATGACATTTCTTGATTTATTCATTGTTTTGTCGCTACAAAAGCTTGAAAGAATATCACACCCAGTCTACTTGCTTGGAGGACTAGGGAGGATGTTGTTTTCTACTTCACGACCAGTTGTCCGCCTATTGGAGCTCTATCCGGGAAAAGGGTAGATTCAAAACACAAATCTTGATAGAGTCTCATCTTCCATTCCCAGAGTTCCAGAGACTGGGACTTTTGGTATACTTCTGGCCGAATCTTTGCACCAAACCAGGGATTCCCACTTGCATAGGTAAATCTATACTCGTTCCGAGTCTAATGGGATTACGATGTTCGATTACTGGGCGACTTTGGGTCAACTCCGCATTGCATCCCCCAGATTTTCTCACTTGCATGTCCATGGATAGGAAGGAGTACCTGAGTACCTGCCCAAAATCATTCCCAGGCCTTTGGATTTTTCGAAAAAAAAAACGTGCCCAAAAAGCAGGTCTTGGGTGGTGCAGTGGTCACAGCTTATGCCATTATTGCAGGTGTGGATACAGGGTGTTTTTCGTCCTGGGTTGACTTCACTTGGATTTTGGGATTTTTGTTAGTCGTTGTTGTGGTGGTTGTTGTTGTTGTTGTTGTTGGTGGTGGTGGTGGTGGTGGTGGTGGGAATGCCTGGATATGTTTTCAACACTGCTCACTGCTTATGTAGATAATGATGATGAATTTACAGGCGAACATGTTTATCCCAACATCGATCGTGAGGAGCTATTTGATAATCCTTACCTTTGGAAGAAACAAGAGCGTAGACTCTCTCGACCATCACATTGTTTATTTACTACAGCCATCTACAGCCTGTGTTTTTGTTCAGTTGGTCATAGAAGTGCCACATCCATGTGCCACTTTTCTTATGCGCTTAATTGGCGCAGGGTTACGTGCACCAATACAACGTGTAAAGACTTATATACAGTAGATGGATAAATATGATAAATATGCCTTCCATGTCCTTCAATATCGATGTCAGAACAAAATCTATTCCTTCATTGTTTTGTTCTAACTCTTCTCCACCAACTCATATTTTCAAGATAGATCTACTTTCTTGGAAACTAAAACGATGAAATACCCTCTAGGGAACGATCACTTATCCCCACCAAACGGGAAGTTCGGAACATCATCATCTTCAAAATGGGACTTTGAAATCAGGGGATATGTGTTCCTTCCCCAAGGAGGGTATAGATGTTCATTCTTTGTTGTCACCCCATCACTTACACCCCGGAAGATTAACGGCTGGAACCTGAGAATAAACCTCTGGAATTTCGGAAAATCATCTTCCAAACCATCATGTTCAGGTTCTATGTTAATCTTCGGGGGGTGTAATCGATTCAACCCCTTCCAACCCATGAAAATCCGTATCCGCTGACCGAAACGGTTCGGAAGTTTCCGACAGCTAGGTGAGTTGGACAGCACAGCGGCCACCTTTTTGGTGCCCAAAGAAGTGGAGCCCAGTCCATCCGAAGCTTGGCTTTGTTGTTCAGACCGGATAGTGGTGGGTGGTGGATTTCCGTCATTAAAAAGTGGGATGAGTTGACCATCCCCAATTAATGAGGACTTTAGGGGATAGGTGGCAACTCAAATTCAAATATTTTTTGAAATTTTCACCCATCAAATGGGAAGATGAAGCCATTTTGAGGAGCATATTGTTCAAATGGGTTGGTTCAACCACCAACTAGAAAACTGTTTGACGAAAGGGTATGAAATGTATGGTTGAACACGATTGACGAATGCTTGACATTGCCAGGAACCAACAGCTTGCACCTGTAGCGGAAATTCTTCAAGGGGCAACAAGGTGGTTTCAAGTAGAGTATGATGGAATTATATTGTCGACCCAATCTGGTCCATGACGCAATCGCAAGGAAATCCTAACGATCCGCAACCAAAAGAAAGCCATCGCAACTACAAGATACATAAAGAGATGTATCCATAGGTGAGCTATGATGTGCCTGATCCATTGATACGATTCCAACTGGTAAATGCAATTTCACCCAGTGAACACATTACATTATGGAACTGGTGACAACATGTCAGAACCCATCTTCGCACTCCCAAGCACCATGGGTTTGGAGTCTGGAGGTATTTTTTCGACCATTTTGCACAAGACCAAAAAGGTCGGTAAATTGAAAGACTAGAGCATACAAACTTATAAACTGATGTGAATTTGCCATTTAATGCCATTTAGATCCCATTTAGGCATTTAGGTGAGTTACTGTATGATGTCTTGCATAAATAAATAATAAACCCTAGATATAACCGGAATATTTGTCTGTGTAAAGTGTACCTTTGCAGAGGTACCATTTTGAGTTATATGGGCATATGGGTGTTTCCAAAACAGGGGTACTCCGGAATGGATGGTTTATAATGGAAAACCCTATAAAAGTGCATGATTTGGGGGTACCCCTATTTTCGGAAACATCCATATAGTTCTTAATACCAGGTATCTTGTGTTGACGGGTTCCTCCGTGTTTTAGGACTTGACCTTTCAAGCTCCTGCAGAGGCCGGGATCGGTTTCGGCTGGGAAGGTTTACCTACCCTGATTCAAACAGATGAAACAAACACAAGTTGTATCACAGGTAGAAATGTCATGATATATTTGTTTTATTAAGTTGTGTTCATGTGTTTTTCACTCTGTTGTGTTATTCAATCAGTGATTTGTTGCCACCTATGCTGGGATGATTAGTTTAGTTGGCATTTTGGGCCGTGAACCTGAACGACTTGTGCGTGTAACCATGGTTTGGGGGAAGATCACTATCACCTCATCAAAAAAAGGACTTATACGTCCAAGATGTTTGTGACATGTGCCATGACATTTCTTCAACTCACCATTTTCAGGAGAAGGTGATCATTTCTTAGTGAAATTACCAGAGGTGAATCCACAGAAGTTGTTTCGGTTCAGGAATCTTTTCCTCAAAGTTGCTCTATATCAGGTTGGTTATAACAAAACTGTATAGTATTACTTTTACTAATCTACATTTCGACCATAATACCACTGGAACCCTGGATGAATGGCAATGATTTTCAATGATCAGTCTCATTCACTCAGATTTCTTCAACCTTTTCAACCTTCAACCTGTTTACTGCCCAGATGTGTGTGCCCCTTCCACCATTGACACTGCAAGGCTTCTGGGAATGTGCTGAGTATCTCTTCAGAGTTGCAGGCTCTGCGTGAAAAGATTCCCATAAGCTTATCCACTGGTGGGTTTTTTGTATGTGCATATAAACGTGTAGATGTATAAACACAAGTACTATGTCTTGTAGCTATTTATTATTGTAAATACATCTAGAAAGAATGAGAGAGAGAGAAGTATTATCTAGGAAGGTATATATCTGACTTTTAATGAATAGGGAGATAACCATGAAATATCCACAGATGTTTCTAGAGCTTTGCAGTTCTGTTTTTGCTACTCCATCAGAATCCAATCGCAAGGCGCTCCCATCCGTGTCCACCTCTTTGAGTTTTACAGTGTCTTAGTGGCAACCAATGGATGAGGAAAAGATGGGATTCAAAAGGCCGTGGGACCTGGATGCATCCCCAAGAATCATTGTGAGTTGAGTTTAGTGATGTGAGGTTATATCAACTTCAGAAAGGTGTGTTCCATCAACTGATGGAGAATGTGTTTTTTTGTTGGGTGGTATGCAGCATATAACAGCAATAGGAATCTCAAACCATAAACATCATGACTTTCAGGTGCATAAGCAATTCAAGTTTGTATAGGATAACCTTTGAGGTTGGCTCTTAGGCTGTATTGCAACCCCATTTTGGGGCGGATATCATGTTGACATATCCCACTTGCTAGCCATGGAGACGTGTCTTGTGGGCATACATGGAGTTGTACTGGGGACGGTATCCTCAAAATATGCGTCCAGTTTTTGAGGGATTATTTATGGACAAGCGAGAGTCCACAAAAACAACAAGCATTGTTGAGCTTATTTCAACACACACCAACAATCCCACAATGAATAATGAACAGATTTCTGAGGTGGGACAACCTGATGCTGAGCGTCAAAGCTGTGTATTGACGAGCGCCTATAGCTGCTTGGCTTTGAAAAATCATCCCACTTTTGGAGTAAAAAAACACCATGTGGAAATTGGGATAGGCAGCATTTTTGCGGGCCGAAATGAAGGGAAAGTGGGAACTGACGTGGTTCCATTCTCTTGATTCTCACCTAGATTTCAGGAATTTTATCGACTGAACTCAACTTGTTTGATAGAAACCGCCATACACTGTGTTTTCTCTTTCAGGTGCACATTCACATCTTCTTTTGAAAAAACTTTGTACTTCCGGGAATCCAAAGGAGGAAACTCAACCAATTGTAGATGTATATATTATATATGTATATATATGTCCAAATGAAAATATGTTGATTTTATCCATTGCTGCGTTAGATTACCACCCGACCAATAGCCTCAGGTTACGCCGGTGACTTGAACAACAGCAAGACATTTGCAGATTGCACATGGCTGTCCTACAATGGACCACGGAAGCTCTACTTACAGAATCTGTTGTCAGAGGTGCTCCGCTGCTTGTTTTTGCAGGGTTGTTTGTTGATAAGTTGGTTGATTGATTGGGTTGTTTGGACACTACAGGTGTTTTTGCTGGTTTGACAGCTTTATGAGCTGATAGTTCTTTCATTCATTGCAACGTAGGGGAAATGCTCGGAGCTGGATCATAATTTCTGTAGAAGTCAATTGAGACGATTTATGATCTCTTTACAGCATGTGATGGCTCAAATGCAGTAAGAGATGATGAGGAGAAACTGTTTCTTCCACCACCCCGATATTTTGCTGCTTCACACATCAATGGAACGACTCATTTCGGACCGCACATTGCATGGATGTCACTCGTGCAGGCAGGATTGACCACAGATCTTACGCTCAACGTCACGGTGCTCACCACTGTCAGGTTGGGAAGAGTCAGGTGGTGGTTTCAATTTTTCCTTTTTTGATTTCCCCCACTTGAGGGAATGATCCAATTTGACAAATATAATTCAAATGGGTTGCAACCACCACCTGGATTTGTATATTTGAGCACCATTGTACTAACACTCCGGTTGCCCGGTTGGTAGGGTGATACTGCAGAGGTACATATCACATATAGTGTTTTGACAGTACAGTATTCTAACGAGCCTCTATACTCTACAGGAAGCCTTCTTCAACCAACCAGTACAGTCCATAGGACTTGTGCAAGAGCACATCTCAGAACCATAGATACTCTGATTCATCATATCCTGCTACTCAGTTGACATAGGTATGTTAAATCGTATCCATGTCATGTAGATGGATACATCACCAATGAAGTACGTGCCCATCCCAACTAATGACCACCAGATTCGATTTGCAGATCAATGGCCGCCATCTTTTCTTTTGCAGGCGACCTGGCTATCTTTGGTCCTATCCTTTGGCCAAAACCTTCCTATGGTTACGAGAACGCACACCTTTGCCCAAAGTCTTGCAGGTGTGGCCGATGTTTGAAACCAACATGTTGTCCCCCAAATGTTTCCAAAAGCCTTCCCGCGGAAGGTTCTTGGGTCTGATTTTGAAGAGGCTACAAGAAGTTTCAGGTTTAACATTATTAGAGCATGACACATTGAGCCAATGTTGAGTTTTTCCTGTAATAGACCTGGATTTGATTCGCAGGGAAAAGAGAACAAAAACCTCAGGCCATGAGTCTACACGTTTTAAAGAGTCCCTGAGCTTCTCGTTTTTTTCTTTTGTTGTTGTTATTGCTGTAGGATGTTCTAGGATGGTTTGCGAAGCAAGTACACGTATTGAGATTGTTACGTGTTTCACATGTATTTCACAGCCCCACTAACAGTCGAAGAACATATCGTTCACTCTTTGGAAGGGTCTTTTACAAGCCATCACCCAGGTATCCACTAGCATTGCGAGATGGGGTTATAGCGCCGGCTATGTGCAACATTTAATGATATTTAATGCACTTGTCCAGAGTTCTGAACTCGCAAGACTGACTTTGTTGATGCAAATTCCTGTAAGAAGACCAAAGGTTGAAGCATGGAATGATTCTCCAACTATTAACCAAACAGGTGTACGGGTGTTGGTCTGAAAATTGAGATTTACAAAAAAAGACCACAAAAATTGGTCACAAGTACTGGTTATCAGTGAGGAAAAGGTCCTTTTTTTGGGTGTTCGAATCATTTTTGAGCTGTAAAGCCCATGGAATCTCAAAACCATCCCCACCGTTTTCTGCTGTTGCCACAGATCTTGGAACCTGGTGGTGTAGCACCCAAAGCCATGGTGTGGCTCCAGGATGGGTAGGGAAAGGTGGGGGAAGATGGGAGAAGGGATGATTAGAGTTTGAGAGAAGCGTCAGGATTGGCGGTTAGGCATGATATGGACTTGAAGGTTAGATTGATTTGGTTGGGCATCCAACTGCGAATTTTCAAAAGTTGATAAACAGTGTATCTTAAGTTTTTCTTTTTTGGAGTTGTGTTTTTTGATGGCTATCATTCTGAGTTTGATTTGATAGATATTTATTGTATTCTGAATGTGTCCACAAGGAACAGGAGAACAGGACCTGTGTTTGCAACTGTTCGGGATTCTTTAGTTGAGACTGCGAAAGTTTTCTCAGTGATGTATGATGTATCCAGGCTGTATCCATATGATCCCACTGTCTCAACATGTGTTTTGTTTTCCATTGCATATGCCTCATGATAATGATACAGTGTAGGTACATGACTTTGAATCATGATACTAAAGATTTCCCAAGAACCATCTGATGACGTTTCCCATTCAATTTGTTATATGGACCGCAATTTTCCTGGTACATTTGGTACAAAGTCCATGGGATACCATGTCCCCCACAGGAGGGAAAGGTTGCGGAGTGCTACTTCACCTTGCATTATGAGCCTCTAGAGCTTGCTGATGCGTCTTGCCCGAATGATATGGAGATCGAAGGGGAGACCAATGGAGTTGCTATTGCATAGCCCCTAAAATAGACAATCCCGAAAGGAAAGTAGTCTTCCAACCATCATTTTTCACGGGCTATGTTAAATTTCGGGGGTGTACCCTCCAGGAAAGTAACATATCCCCCTCAAAAAGGCTCTTTTGAGTCGATAATTTTCCTTTTCCCGTTTTGGTGGGATATGGACTCGTTCCCTGGAGAAAGAAGAACTACTGCCCAGGTATGTTTTTCGGTGTACTTGAGGTGAAAATTGTTCAAGAAAAGTTTTGTCACTGGTAATTTGCCCTGATGCACCACAACATTATACACTGAGACATGAACAGTGATGCAAACACAACCATGAGTGTAGCTTTGATTTGGCAAACTTCCAGTTATATAACAACATCAATAGTTTACTCTGACCTATAGTTCGGTTGGGTTGCAAAATCAAATATATCCAATTATCAGTTGTCATATTTTCTTGTCAAAGATAAAAGTTATATCTATCGGACTACGCCTAGAAGAAATCATGATACAATCACGCCGACCCGCATTGGTTGCATTTTTTTAGACGCCAGCAGCCAGCAACAAATGACACCCTGCTGAGCAGCTAAGCTAAGGTTCCCTCTCCTTTCTTGGTGGAGGCCAGGTCAGGACGGCATCTTGCAACATGCACAGCTCACAAATGTTCAACACAAATTGGACCCTGTCTCAACATGTTCGATCCTCATCAAGGTTTTGAACGCGTTTACGACACTGTCCACGTCAGGTGCCTTCGGTGACGGCCAGCGTGGCCACCTTGCCCGAAGCCTTTCGTCCCACGGCCTTTCGCACAGCGTTGCATGGGCCCGAGACCTGGAGGAGTGACACTGTTGGAGGTTGGTGAGCTGCTGAGAATGTGTCGTTTGTTGGACACAGGGGTTTGATGGTTTATAGTCATAGTCTTACCAGACACTGTTTAGAATTGAAAGTAATGATTAATGATGCAAGTAAGTTTCAATGTTGTGAAAGATTCATATTGGAATTGGAAGTCACGGAAGGAACGATTTTTTGAAGAGGATATCATTTAGCAGCGGTGGCCACATATGTATGTGGACACGATGGTTGAGTGTGACAAGTTTGCTAAACTTTTTGGATAGCACTTCTGAAACTCCACAAGACATGATCAGGAGAACTCAATTTTGTATTTCAACAAAAGGTCAGTGGACCCTTTCGAATAAAGTGTTTTTCCGCTGACAAAAAGGTGAGGTGTTGGTGATATTAGTCAGTACCTCCAACATATACACGAGCGGTCTCACAATGCAGTTGACATGAGACTGATGTTGAATAGAGAGTAAAAACAGTATACTAGGTGGTGGTTTCATTGATTTTTTATTTTCACCCCTACTTGGGGAAATGATCCAATTTGACTAATATTCACCAACTAGCATATGATGTAATCACATATATTCACAACACTCGCATGTTTACATTGCATGGACCAGGAGCGATCTGGAACTGTGTGCATGGCCACAGGCGGGGACTTGAAAAAAACGACAGGCAAGTTCTTCACCACCGATTTTCCTAACATACGTAAGGTCCTTTAGTAAGGCAGTGTATGCCTTGAACGGGAAAATGCGGAACAGGTGTGTGGGTTGGTCCAAAACATGACCTTTTTTGTAGAGCTGACTTGAAACTGGGGCGAGAAGATGAATTGTTTTACGTTCTGGCTTCAACTCCGTATAGTCCCCATTCTTAGAGATATTTACCAGACCTTGGAAGTAGTGTGGAAAACTCTACAGTACAATTACTGGTAGGAGAAGGGAACTTTCTGTAGAAGAAGACATCACCTTGCTTTGCCAGGGAGATGTTGGGTAAGTTCAATTCGGTGAACATGTGCATCGATTTGGTCCAAACGCCATCCAAACAAATTGCCAGTTCTTGGATAAATAAATCATAATGGATGAATTTGTTATTATTTAAAGGTAGGTCCCAGGTAGGTGGCTCGGGGTGGTAAATTAAATCAGCCCATACTAACTACTCAATGAGATAGAACTCATATTGCAACTATACTTTTTGCTAAATCATCTTTTGCTAGATACATAAATATATATAATATATATAATATAACAATTACATACAATTGTGTTATCCTCGTGCATTTTTTCATTTTACACCTTGCCTTTCTGAGGGTCAAACTGTTTTCACGAAGGGTTTTGGACCAGCCGCCAACGAGGCCTGCGAATTGCCCATGAATGGCACTTTGCCTGTGGAGCTTATAGCCGTGCCGGCTGGCTATACTAGGTGCATGGTCCTGCTGTTGTTGTTGTTGCTGTTGCTGTTGTTGTTGGGCTATGTGGCTATGTGTGAACAAAAAGGAGTGTTTGTTTGCATTGGTGTATGCATCCAAGTCATGATGTTTGTCTTGCATCTATCGGGAGCCCGCTCGATTCTTGACCCCGATAACTGGGTATAGACAAAAGATCTAACAACCTTGACACAACACAGCGAATCTCTCCATCCTTAGTTTTTGCTTCATGGGGGTGACCTCGTGACCGAAAACCATTTGTAAAAAAATCGTAGTGGATTATGGTGGATACTATGGATCGAAGAATCCTGCCAAAATCCATTTCACAATCGTCAACAAGCCCGGCGCAGGTTATGTGCCTGGGCCTTGTGGCAGGGCTATTTGGAATCAACTCCTGCTTGTGACATGGCAATGGTTGAGGGTTGCTGGATCCTCTATATATACTTTGTATTCAATCCCTACTATATATAGTATTTTTGCTATCTACATTTATACATGTATTGACAATACATGATCGTTTTCATCATATCTTGAGTACAGCTAGTACAGCTTCATTCGCGATAGGATCAACCAAACCATAGATGCCATCACCCCGCTTTTGTTCACAAACGACAAACGAGACTTGTTGGAGTCATCAAAACAGACCTTTATCAATGAGATGTATGAGATGTATGAGATGTATATTTTTTCAAGGACTTAAGGATCCACTCCAAAAATCTTCAGTCGCTTAGTCGCTTCCCAGTCTCAAGCAAAATTGGATCAACCCCCCAGGAATGTCACAATGTTCATACAGTTGATGGTTCAGAAATCCCGAACAACCACCTGGGATATATTAAATGTTGTAAATCATGGGATGAACTACCAACCTCAACTGGTGCTCACTGGATTTCAGCCATCAACAGGAAATTCTTGGGGTGAGGTGAATTGATGACTTCTTCACCAAGTGTTCTTGCAGAACCCACTTTTGCACCTTGGATTCGAAACACTTGGAAATTGGAAATCCATCCTGCCATGGAAACCCATCACCTTCATTTTTAGGGGTTATTTCACCCATATTTCTCAGGGGTTAAAACCTTCATTGTTCATGGGAATCACTATCACCTTGATGTTTTCTCCCAATTTAGGTAACGATTTGTAAGAGGTCATGATAAATCAATCAATACATAGAAGTTGCGCCATCGATCCTTTCCGAGGGGTATATGATTATGATATTTTTGTATAGATTGGATGGTGAGATCGGTGGTCATTTGTGGTGGAACAGCAACATGAAGTGATGAAGATATGAGTTGTTTGCGTTGAGGAGGATATTTCAAGTATCATGTATTCATGATGTTCCAACTGAACTTGTTTTGGTGATTGGTTGGTGATGTATCTCATCCCGATGAGTGTGCAAGTTTCACGTTATAAATATCGCTGCGTATCAACTAGTTTGATCAACATCATTAGCATCAACAACATCATAGCAGTGATTTTATGACAATTGTGTGTGTTTTTGATATTATCATATTTGCAGTATTAATCATTACTGATTATTGCTTTATTATTATTGTTGTCATTATTATTGATTATCATCACTTTAATGTGAGCATTAGTAGCATTACTTCTATTTATTTTCATGTTCATGATAACCCTCCTCATCATCATTATCATAATCATCATACCCAGCACCCAGCACGCATATCACTACCATCATCAGCAAGAAGTCATTTCAACACAAAACCATTTTCAGCGGCGCTTCCAGCAGGCTCCCAACGATGCAGACCTCCAATCTTTACCTGCTTCAACACCCAGCAGCACGCTACTGGTGCCGGAACAGGTGGAAGTTGGGACTGGATGAAGGTGAGATAGTACGGCAGGGATTGCGGGGTTGCATGGTGAAAGGCTTTAGGTATGACTTAGGGGTGACTTTTCTTTGATTTCCTGAAACTTCACCCTGGTTCCTTTTGTGACTCATGTGCTTTCTTTAGTCTCCAAAGTAAAGTTTCACCTTCCAGGTCATATTAAGGCAGCATTTTTAGATTCAGCGTTTCTCTACTCTGGATTTCATTGATTTTTCAACATATGTAAACATTGTTCATGCCTAGAAGACACGGGATGTGACATACACACATATATATATATATATATTTATATTCATTGCAGGTGAAACATGATTCAGCACATTTCATTCGGCACAGAGATACCACATCCCAGTTCTTGTTACCTGTTACCGTCAGGTAGGTACGGATCAAACCTTGCGTGTGCAACTCTTGCGAGCTCGTAGTGAAAGCAACCTGGCAGTTGATTTGTTGAAGCTTAAGATGAATGGATAGACATACTGTTGATGGTTCAGAAATCCCAGACAACCACCTGGGATGGTGCTATAACCTTGTAAATAATGGGATATACTATCTATCAACCGGTGCAGGATTTCAGCCATCAACAGTAGGGATGTTTCGGGATGATTATGTTTGGTGGTTGGTGTTTAAAGGGCGAGATGGATGTCAAACAATTTTAGACGTCTTAGATAAATATGTGATAATGTGTATAGAGTCTGTGTCTATAATAAAATCTATTTGTATTTTAGCATACACAGATCTACACTTCCTCCCATAATCATGGTTTGTTTGATCCAAACTCCTAAAGGAAATCGTGCCGAACAAAAGGTTCGGTGAGGCAGAACAATATATATATATATACAGAGAGAGAGAGAGAGAGAGAGAGAGAGAGCATAGCTTGAGTACCTGAGTGGTGCAACAATCACACAGATTTTTATTGTATTAGAGTTAAACATGCCAAACAGAATGGGAAAAAACAAAGCCTGGCTATGATTTCTACCAACTACCACTTACTTGATGTCTTTTTACTTTTTCCGTTTAAAATCTATCATTCAAGTGTGTTGTCCCCCCAAAACAAATCCATGATTTTCCATTTTTGGGTGCGTGGAACCTTTGAGGTGAAGAGTCGACGGTCAATAGCACTGGAAGGAGGCGGGAGTCTGAACACTGACTTTGTGAAATGGTAGATGGATGAACCTCCAGTGAAGCAGTACTACAGTAGTGAAACACTGATTTGTGTAGTAAGTATTGGCCTGGAAAACAGTTGAACATGAAACTGATTGGGATTCAAACGCCATCAGGTGATGACATGAGGGTGATTTACCATAAAACAACCTAAAGGTGATCACCTACAAACAATGGTTTTTCAGTTTAATGATGGGGCTAAATGCCATGTTTTGTTGGTGAAGAAAATCTGACTTCCACCGGTGAGATCCATAACTCCAACATCGACATGAGACATGGAAGCATTTGTTGATGAGAATGTACTCTTATCATCTCTTATATATTTGAAATATCATGTAAATCTGACACAAAATGACACCAATAATTTCCTGCAAAATATTGAAGTATGATATTTGTAGGTGTATATTGCATAAGTTTGATATATATATATATGTATATATATATATGTATATATATATACATATGTGTGTGTATGTTATATAATATTTGAATACTGGTCATCCTGTTTACACCTAAAAATTTCTAACGTTTTTTGTGAAATCTTTCCCTTCCATTTTGGACACCACCACATCACCATCGCCTCCACACATCGCACGTGTTCGGAGGCTTTCCACTTTGACCATGCCGTTGTTTTTGCCTCGAACACATCCTTTGCAATATCGCTGGGCATCAGAAGCTCGGCGTTTGCAGGTGAACTTACACTAGCCAGTTATGGGGAACATACCCCACCTATATGGGGTAGATTGTAGATTACAAGAAGCCATGGTAAGGAGATTCCTACAAGTAACTAACCAACATAAGGTGGACATCAAAATAGAATGTCACGCATATTTTTTTTCAATGGATGCAGGGTTCCAAACAGGAAAGGACGTCCTCCAAGCACCAATCTGCAGCTGTAAGCTCGCCTTTATGCATTTTCCCTATTGGTTCGGGAGCTAAAGAGCAGTAGAAAATTCCTGTTTCTTGGGGAGGCGCCGCGGGGAAATATGTTGGGGGGTTGCGCCATCCAAAAATTGGAGTAACCTAAGTATAGTCAGTGGAAAGCTGTTGAAGGATTCTGTGACTCTGTTGCTGGGAGGTTCGATCCTGCAACACCCCAGGATTTGTTTTTTTTAACCAGTTGCAAATAGTGTGGACAAACTACCAACCTCAACAGTCTCTTTTTTCGATTAGGCATCTTAGCCATCAACAGTATCACTGCAATGGATTCTGTTTGCTAGGCAAAACGGATCATTTAATAGTTCTGTTTTTGGATATGTTTTAAGTTTTAACTGACCGGTGAAGCTTGGTGGTGAAGGTTGGTAGTTCAGCGTTTATTATCCAATAGAAGGTATCGGAAATCCTGAATCAACCCGTGGGTTCATGAATGGAAGTCTGCCGAAAAGTTGCAACATCATGCAACCAGAAACCACAACCTTGATGATTTTTTATATGTACATACATGTATTTTACTACCTAAATGTATATCGGGGTAAAAGTATAATATGTAAACCAAGATTTTTGTGTTGAGGAATTTAGGATCCTTTGTTTGATCAAATGTCACGGAGATTTGGCGCCTCAGGCGGCTGTTGACGTCAATCTCCTGATGCAACCAGGGATGACGCAAAGTGTCTTGACAGCCAACATGCAGAATCTCAGTTGCAAGCAGAGAAAAGGCAGTATGAAAATGGCTGAAAATAGTTGGTAGGTTTGCTCCAAAAAAAAAGAGACTTTCATATACCTTTATGTATGGGCTTTGTCAAGTTGAGATGAGTATATAATTTCATATAATTTCCACAAATACTGAGATACCAAAATATTTTCCCATGGCTGCATTTTGGCGTGTGTTTGCGTGCTGCTCCACTGGATTCTTCGAAGTCAGCTATGAGATGTTCTACACGGAAGGTTTCATATTACATCACCTGATGGGTCGTTGGCTTAGTAAGGAAATCCCCATGATTTCGGTGAGATCAAGGTTGGTGAAATATATGATTCCCATTGATTCCCAGATGTTCTTTTCGTGCAGCATATATACGAATATACAGTTATAGCCACCTTGATGTGCCGGGGATGTGTTTTTTTTTTTAAGTTTGGTAGAGACAGACAGGAGGCATGAAAGAAAAAAGACATGAGTTTGGGTTGATTTCTGCATGTTTATACTTCGTTCTACCTTTTCATGAGGCTTTTTTAAACCCATGAAAGAGAACCTGACCAACAAGGATTTCATGACATTTCATGGGATCCCAAGGTGTGTTAGTTCGATGTTAAAATCAACCCCATGTTGCAGGCGTGGACATAACAAACTCATTATTCGAAACCAACAAATAAACACCAAATCTTTTTAGCAACACATTGACGACCCATCCGACATGTTTTTAGACCTGTACCCTCCTTAAAACATTTAAAACTAACACTTAGACATTGAAATTTGGCCTTCCCAGAAGAAAAGGATCGTCTCCGAACCACCATTTTTCAGAAACTGCGTTAAACTTGGAGGGTGTAGCTTTTGGATCATGATGACACATGGATACAAACAACCGAAGGTTTTCAGCTTGGCTGGATCTGGGCCTGGCTGTTGCAGCACCATTGCTTCCTTTGCCGAATCGACAGCCTTCAGTGTCTTGGTGTGCAAGGGACGGATGAGAGTCAAGATTTGTGGGGGGTATATACCCCATATGCTCCATGTATTGAATATTTACCTGCATTTGGCATGAATTTACAGTAAATGTAGGTAAACATTCCAGTCCCGTGGAGCATCTGGGTACACATCCTGCATGACTCATTGAAAATGGTGGAAGAAGCCTTACTTTCCTTTCAAAACAATCCAGACATCACAGTAGATGGCACATCTTCCTAAGCCCTTTGGGTAGTTGTGGCAGCCTTGGTTGGGTTTTTTCTGCTGAAAGTCTGAAAGATGTTGGTTCGGTGGCTCTTTTCGGCACGAAAGGTGGCTTATTCAAACGGCACGATTGGGGAAAATGTGGGGGAAACGTGATGGTTTTCAAAATTGAGATTAAGTTGCATATACAGTTGATATACTTGGCCAAATGTTAATTGGCAGAGGAAGCTCTACTCCAAATTTGGTGGATTGGTGTGGAGAAGTTATAGCTTACACAGATAACATATCCAAGGTTTCGCATTTTTCTTGGAGTTGCTTGTGAGGTAGGTTACCGGATCACTGCGGGTGTGTTTTGAAAATTTGGGGCCCTGAAATTATGGCTTGGTTTTCACCTAACAGACATGTTGTTTTTAGTTTATTCTTGTTGATTTGGGGAGTCTCTTGTAGGATTGCCATGATTGGAGGGAGCTTATGGCATTATTGCATGATTTTCCAACCCAAAGAGGATAATACTAGTGGGAGATTGCATGTCTACTTGATGTTAGTATTTTTGCACCACGTTGTATTAACCGTGAAATGTTACAGTATAGATATAGATATACATATATAATCATTTTTTTTGCTGGTGTTCAGCAACTACATTCTAGCAGGACTTGCTTTTCATAAGTCTCCAGTTGTCTCCCAGTCGATGTTTGGACCACAAGGATCATGTCGTTTTTGCCGTGGATGTTCGCCTGTTAACAGGCTGGAATTTCCGTCAGGATTTGGGGAACTAGCCATGCAAAGGTTGTCAAGGGTGATGATGTATATAGCTGGTGATTAGGCGTTGGTCTGGCCAGCCTAATAATGGGCATATTTGTGGATTGAAACAACTCAGTCATCGATTTTAGTTCACAACTCTCCGATCTCTCCAATCAGTCTTCCAGGAGTTAGTTATGTATATATGACATGCATGTAAATGAGGCTACTTCGTTCAACCTTTCTTTTTGCCGGTAGCTTTGAGCCTACTTTTTGAAGGCCCTGATTGGGATTGGAGACTTTCGCTTAGTAATGCCTCGATCTTTGAAGTCTGTTTAAGCAATGGATTTGGCAACCGAAACCGTTGAGGTCACCCATTCAACGTTGGGTTATGTTGGGTTATATGATGAATCCTCTCAAAGTGGACATATATAAACATGTTTTTGAGTTTTAAATTTACCCAGATAGAGTGATTGATATGCTTTCCTTTTTTTCGCACTCAATTTGAACCTTGGGTGCAATGTTGGGGTCAAATCTTGAGCTTGGGGACTTGGGGTTCCTATAGGAACATGCCGACACGGCGGGGTTCCCCGCCGTCAGGTGTGAACCGTTGGAGTGCTGAAACACGCACCGTGGCCTTGATGATGTTAGGCCCCGGAGTTGGTGGTTGGTATCGCAAACCCTTGGAATCGAAGCGTTTGGTTAAGGATCCAATTATATTCTCAGAATCTCTAAGAATAAGGACTTTGGTGTGGTTTGAATTTTTGTTGCTCCCAAATGCTACTTTTGGTTGCCTTTTCTTGGCAGGAGATTTGATTTTTTACCCCATAGGGTGTGGCATTTTTTCTGTCACTGCAGAAATTGGATGACATCACCATCTTAAGTTCATTCGTACACGTGGAAATCAGTTCTCGTGCGCTTTTCGTGCCTTGGAAACACTCTCACAGACCTGACCTGAAGCTCCTGAGAACAGAGTCGATTGCAAAGATTGAAGCACCAACAATACCGCGGCAAATTTGCTGTCGTGTGATGTGTCTGTGTGTGTGTGTTTGTGTGCTGAAAGTTTGAAATGTGCTTTGTTGTTTTTGGATATTTTTTGTTGAATTTTCTTTTGTATCATTGATTTTGAAGGAGCAATGAAGGGAGCCGGGGAAGGTGTATTCAAAACTTGTTGTCCCCTGCAATACAGGGCCTTGTAACATCATTCCAAGCACCTCTTTAAAAGGTTTTTGGAAATTTGATGATTTTGATGTCTTTTTTGGGGACCCAAATATCGCCTCGGGAGTATCGTATATGTTTGTCATAGGTATCCTTTGCTGAACTACCATGCCTAGCTGGAACATTGACTTTCTCTAGATCTAATTCCAAAACATATATGGCGTCTTACTGACAGCTTAATACAAGATTTTCCAGATAAAAATCGATTTGATCCAATTTGTCAACTGAGCAATGAAAAAAAACCTGGTTGGTTGGGTTGTATAGGGCATTATACTACCCAGTTATATAGGGATTATAATAAACCATTATAAGGATCCCTATTAACCAACCAGTATAAGGAAAGTAGGAGGGATTTTTTCGTGGCTCAACTGATTCTAACAAAGTGTAACAAATCACCAAGTCGTGGTCTGTCACAGTCTCCCCATTGCCCCAACGATCCAAAATTCCAGGCGTGGCACCGACGCCATCTCTCTCCCATGTGGGTCGCGTTGTCGAAGTGGACATTGCTCGTGCCAACAGTTTCCAGCCTTGAAGAAAGTGGTGAAATGGTTGCGGTTGGTGAGGTATCCAGGATTTGAAAAGGGATAAATTACTTGGGGACACGCCTGCTAAATACATAACTTGAACAGCTAAACCACCTGAGCAAACCTAATTAAAGCTTGGTCATTTGAACTTGAAGACCGCATTTTATGGGGGAAAACCGTTCGAGCCATATCCAACAAATTGAACCCCCTTTGCAGTGTAGTAGCAGTAGTACGTAGTAGAAGAAGAAGAAGAAGAAGAAGAAGAAGTAGTAGTAGTACTAGTAGTAGTAGTAGTAGTAGTAGTAGTAGTAGTAGTAGCAGGAGCAGCAGCAGCAGCAGCAGTAGCAGTGGTAGCCATATAGTTGTCGCGGTGGTAAAAGGCAGTAGAAGTTCAAGTAAGGGTAGATTTTGTCGTTGCTGTTGTTCTGTTGGTTTTGCTTCGGGTCATGTTATGGTTATGTTACGTTCTTGTTCCACACAGGAGATTCAATTTGGTTTGATATTCCTTCTGGTTTTGAGGTAGTATCTACTTCAAATGGCTTCAAGGCAATTTGGCCTCTTCTTTCGGAGACTTGCCGTGGATCGGAGTGACTGGAAGTCAAGTGCTTTTGTTGAACCCAAACAGGATGTTGTTCACCACACCTATATATCAGGGATGTATATGTTTGAAATCTAAAACACACTGAATGATTCATTCGAAATGGATCGAAACCTCAAGCTGTGTGGCGAAAAAGGCAGTTGACAGTTGGCTGGCATTACCAGTTCAGTTTACAGTTTAAAAACAGATGGATCATAATACATTTTTCTGATATGAAAATATGGGTACTTGAACTTGGAGATCTCCAAGCGAAGCTGATGATGTGAAGATGTTGCTGGTGGCATGGCACCCTGGCAGCCATGTTCCGAATATCCAAACCCAACGAAGAATTCAAGGGGGAGATCTATACTTATCAGCTTTCTTTGTTAAACGACATATAAGATATATATATATATATATACACTTATAGAGACAGATTTGATAAACAGAAACTATGAAATTATTATCAAGTATTTTAGTAATCTTGAATTGATTCTTGACATATCTTTTGTTATAATTCATTACATCTCAATCTCTTCCTGGGTCGTTTAGACCTTGGTTACCCCAGGAGCAGATTTGATTCAGACTCAAGCTGCCCCTCGGCATCGAAAAGGCCGTGGCGGGTAAATGCCATGGTTTGTTGGATCCTGCTGATTTGGGTTCTTCAAACATGAATAGAGTTACCTTTAGAAAAAAAACATGAGGCACCCAAAAAAACGGGCCACACGCAGACAACCTGGTTGGTGGTTTCAAGTATCTTTTATTTTTATCCCTACCTGGGGAAGGTTTCCATTTTGACTAATATTTTTCAAAGGGGTTGAAACCACCAACCAGCAACCCACCCCAACCCTGTTTTGATGGAAATGTGCCAAATCCCCCCATGGCCGTAGGCCATGCACACTCCAATCGTTTGATCAACTGAGGGTGCCAGCTCCGTCGCTGAAGCATACAAACTTCATCCGGAAGCAGTGCTGAATGATGCCAGTCACTGGAAGTTCCAAGGGTGGGAAGGATTTCTACCAACAAAAGCAACGAAAGAAGGGGGTGATGTCTGGATAGATTATGATTATAGTTATCCCCCAAGAAAACATCCTGATTTTTGTTGGGTCAAAGTTTTTGGATGCTATTTGGATGCTGCAAGTGGCCGATGCCGAAACAAAATCGGCGGGTTCACCCAATTGATTAACTCCACCCTTTTGTCATTTGCAAAGTTTGGTTTCCAACGTGCTGTAGTTAAACTAAGTAACTAAGTGACCATACTGAGGGAGTTGAAACACGGGTGGTTCAAGCGGTGAAGCGGTGAAGCGCGAATACTCAACTTTTTGTGAACTTGTAGTGCTGGAGATGAAGGATCGAGAAGAAACACAGGTGGTTGACTATTGTTGACGGCAATGGAGGTAAATGGCCGGAGTGGAAGGCAATGATGAACTCGGTGATGGTTTTATTGCGTTTGATGTTTAGTTCTAGTTGGGGGTTATGTTTATAGTCAAGTGAGATCGTTTGGCTTATGACCACCAGCCATTGAGTCATCATGAAGCGGAGATCGGGTGTGAAGATGGTAATGGTGTCAGGGTATTTTTCCCAATGGATTGGTCAATGGTGATGACACATAAAAATATATAGTGATGATGAACATGATTTTGTACACGGTGACGATGTGGGTAGTTACAGTAATCATAACGAAGCTGGCAATGATGATCTTGGGAATGTGTTGGTTTATCTCGTTGGAAAAACGGCCTGGACTCCCTGGACTTGTTTTGTTCCACGTGATTGGAAGGTGATCCATCATTGTGCACCATCACAGATGATTCAGCTTCAGTGCAACGACAGTTTCTTGGATTGTCAGATTCTACAACGCCTTTTTGCGTGATTTTTGTCCAATGATGGTTAAAAGTTAAAACTGTTCAGATTTGGTTTGGTGGTTGGAACGAATTCTTGATTGATTTGACTTATCTAGATGTGCTGCATGGCATTCATGGCATTGATGATGAATATTGGGGATATTGATGGTTGGAAGGTCTAATGATGGTTGGTTTATTTAGTTTGATTTGTTTGTTGAGATTGTATAGTTTTGAGAGTTGGATGATACGGCGATGCTAATGATGAGTATCTTATGAGAATCAGGGATCGGGAGTTGTTTCACTAACTGACAAATGGTGTGGAGCACGATTGCCAGAGGTATATATCCTGCTGTAACTAGACACTACACAGGTGAGGAGTGACGACTGATATTGAGGATGGTGAAACATATCAGGTAAGAAATTGATTCTAGAGTTTGGATATTCGAAGATTGATTGCCAGACATTGTAACAACGAACCATTGTGTGCGGTGTACTCAGATACTTCGCATGGTCTCATGTGAACTGTTTAATGCATCCCAAGAGAACGATAGGGGTCGGAAGAGGACTGCATTTTGCTAGGACATATATCTGACTATGTGTTTGCACAAATACAGTAAATTTATATTCAGCATCGGATTAATGAACATCGGCCTCCCCAAGAGGGTCAATGAGGCTTACCTTCTTGACGAGTACTTGTAGGGATCATTTGTCTCAGAAGCGTCCTTGAAAGACTACTTGACTGAATTGTACATATTTTGGTTGCTACCTCTCGTTTCTCCTTGTGTATATGTGGTTATGTATTTCAAGCAGCATTCACAACTAAACTTTGGCTAACTTCTCACATGTTTGCTTGTCATTGGTGCCAAACACAACCAATCTACACTCCTCTAAACTGACATAGCCCATTGAATTTCCCACGATTTTGATGGTATTTTTTCAGGAAAGATAAGGGGATTTTCCATGGCAAATTTGTTAGTTGATCCCGTTGGCCTGATGGGCTTTGTCCTCAGGTTTTGCACCTCCACAGAAGTGCCATGGTTGACCATTCCCAGCACTGGATCTTGGACTTTGTGGGCCTTAGCGACCAGTGCCTTTGATGACCTTGATATGTGTATATGTATATATATATTATATTTGTGTATATATCTACGTATATATATATATATGTATAATATATTTATATATATGTGTATTTATTTTTATATATACATGAAAATGAGGTATATATATATACATATATATATATATATATCTACTTGAAATATATACACATCAGATGGAGCTTCACCCTCTAAATGGGGGGGGTGGGAAGAACATGTGTTATTTGTTTGAGATCAATTTGCTGGAAGTCGTATGATTTTTCATATATACGGAGGTGTGCTGAATGGTTTTTGGAGGCCAGATCTTCAAGGTGAAATGTGTAGCTTCAAAAGAACAATGGATCCATTTGAATATCACCGAGAAAAGAAGCTAGCAATGAGATGCTAAGACCGCACCAAAGAAGAATATCTATGTATTACATATACATGCAACTATCAGCATTCATCCATTCATATCCCTAAAAAATGCTTATGAACATTGGCACAGAAGGGACTCTTTGAGTGTTCTGGACCATCCAACCAGTACCCATTTGGTTTACCAGGGAATGGTTGAAACGTGTGTTTCTTTGTTTGCCAGCTGTCAATGTTGAATAGGGAATCGCTATCAAACCAACAGACATTCACCAGGTTCCGTTCACCACATGTAAATATGCATACGTTGGCAACAAGCATTGCCAGGGTGGTTTTTGCATCTTGCTGTTTGACAACTGTTTAGACAACGGACTGGACAATGCTAATCAAACATACCTGGCGAGAAGAATCAAACAAAAGAACTCAGATGTAGCATCTCCACGTATCACACTCCCTTGACATTGGAAACCTATGAAAACTACACTAAATATATATATATACATATTTTTAATATTTTTTATATTATATATATATATACATATATTTCTATGTATACAATATACAGTCGTGCAACGTGCTGGATATGAACATGTGTTCATCGAGTGAAAACAACTCCGAAGCCTGGAAATACATCATGAACATTAGAAGGCAACAAACAGATTTTGGGACCCCAAACACTTCTAGCTTGGGGCACCATGTTTTTTTGGGGGGCGGGGGATTGGGGATGTCTCGGCGTCGAGAAATTGGACCTGTGGGTTTGAGGTCCAGGTCTACAGGCTTCTGCTGTTGCAACAGTGCATGTTGGTCAGATGTGTTCAGCTCCCATGGATGTAGCTTATGCGATGAAGCTTGGCTGTCCTTCAAAAAATGGGCACTGACTTAGGGTTACGGGTACTGGACTTTTGATACGGATGTATCAGGTATATTTTGTTTGTACGTTTATATATATATATTTGTATATTATACACATACATTTACCATATATCTATCTACAGATACCATATACATATACCATATAGATATACCATATACATATACCATATACATATACCATATACATATACCATATACATATACCATATACATATACATATACCATATACATTAACTTTTGTTAAGTTTCTAAAGGGTTCTTCTTCAAATTCTTGGTTTGTTGCTCTAGAAAGATTGGAGGATTAGTTCTAAAGGAGTCAACATTTGCCAATTAAAGTCTTAAGCAGTACCCTCCCTGAAAATAGGCCTTCACAAAAGTAAAAGGAAACTAGTATTCCAACCATCCATTTTCTATCTTAGTTTCCTCCAGCATATCATACTTTGGGATGCAATCCTAGTTTGTATGTTCAACCGGTGGAGCCAGTCACCAGAGACAAATCCAACTTCCCCGATTCCCCGGTGCCAAAGAGGTGGGAGCGAGAGTCTGGTCCGAAGATGGGAATCCGTTACAACGGATTCCACATCTCATATCGGCAAATGTGTGTTTTGTTGTTTAACTGAAAAGGGCTAAGGTTTAGCACACTTCAAACCTTTTGGAAGTAACAACTTGTCAATGATGTCAATGTGATCTTCCCATAACATCAGTTCAAGTCTAAGCCTTAGTTTCCGGTTTCCGTGGGAAACTACCCTCTAATTGTCCTTCCAATCTCAGCCGTTTGGAGCCTGAGGACCTCGAGCTGTTTGGAAGGAACTTTGATTGAAAGTGGTGCTTCCTGCACAACTTCATGTCAAGCAGGTGGGAATCATATTTCTGGGATTGGAGAAGGCACTGGTTAAGGCAGTGATGAAAGGGAATGTTTGAGAGGAGAACCAAGCATATCACAAGTAAACTTCAAGTAAGCAAAGTCAATTCGCTGAAGAATCCGGTTCTTTTTTTAAACAAGGCTGCCACATGCAGCCTTGTCAAGCAGCCATGCAGCCTGTTGGCTGTTGGTTTCCCGGTAAACGCCCCTTCAGATGTAGCTGACGGATGTGCGGATCTGGATGTGCCAGATGATTTGCTTATGAAATCCTAATGATCAAGGATCAGGGAATTGAACACTTAAGACACTTGACCTGATGGTTGATTTGTGATTATTCTTGAAGTTCCGATTTCAGAGAATGAGGTCCTGAGTCCTGAGGTGTATACATCTATACAAGTCGTCAGGCCACCCCGTCAACAAAACACTGTTGATGTGATCAAACTTCAGCTCCCGTAGTGTTTTGACTCCAAACTGATGTGATTTTTTTTGTAACCAAACTCCCCCCCTGCAATAATCCAAGCCACCATCCATCCCTTCACTGTCACCCTCATTGATATCCCAAGCTTTCTCCCAAGTTCGGCTCCTCGATTCTTGGTCGGCCTGTGGCCTCTCCGATTCTTTGGACCCAGGCTACTCCTCGTCGGTACAACAGTTACTTTGCAGCCAGGGAATGTTGACACCGCAGCAGTTCGCCTGTGCAGAGGATTCCTGTATCGCACCAAAT
The DNA here is from genome assembly GCA_000507305.1 of Breviolum minutum Mf 1.05b.01. Classification (NCBI taxonomy): domain Eukaryota; class Dinophyceae; order Suessiales; family Symbiodiniaceae; genus Breviolum; species Breviolum minutum. The sequence goes on from DF241473.1 coordinate 70,781, forward strand.
GCGACTCGGAGAGTGAGACGTTTGGATGATTTGATGATTTCTTGAGGCTAGCTACGTAGTCATGTGGTTTACAGCAGGGAGACACACGCGCAAGTCAATCAGTTCCCATATGTATATAACATTATGAATAATGCATGTATATTATATTATATTGTGTATATGTGTACATATCTAATATAGTGTTTAAGCAAGAGACCTATGGCACCTATATATATATATACACATACACATAGATTTGATTATATACAGATATGGTTTATGTTTGTCTCTGCTACCAGCACAAGCAAGCGAAACCTTCAGTAGGTCGAATGGGGGTGGATTTTGGATGCTGGGAGTATTTTTATATCAAAGAGTTGGGAGTTGTCGTTTCGATCTCCAGATTGTTGTTGTGCAGAGAATGACTGGTTGGTCACTGGTGTGAGTCCTTGTGGATTCATATTTTTGTTGAATTTTCCCCTCACAGGTTGGATATATCAAAATGCATGTGTTTCAGAAAAACGTGCTCTAAACGTATCGATATAGCATGTACCGAAACAAACAAAACAACATCACACATCAAATACTTGAATCTTCAAGTGAATTCAAGTGGTCCAATAGCTTCTCATTCGAGTTTTCAGGGGTTTGATTTATAAAGCATAGTTCTCTTCTGGCCAAAAAAGAACACTAATACTGACGAGATTGTCATAACAATTTCTGGTACCAGACCTGATCATCCTGAAGTCCATCTCACAGACTCCATGTCTTCAGGTGAGCCACGCTGCTGGGAGCAGTTGCTTAGAAGGAGATGATTTAGCTCCAGGTTGGATCGACTCAACGAGGGGTGGAAAGGGTTTGGAAATCGCAAATTTCAAGGAAATGTTCCATTGTTACCAGCTGATTCTATCATGACGAGAGAGAGTGAAAAAACAGGTTTATGATTTGCATTGCCGGAAATATGGGTGTCCAAACATGGGTAAAGCTAGCCAAGCTGGAAAACCACTGACTACATGACTAGATGTACTTGTAGCTTTATTGATGTTTCCATCTCTGGGTTTCTTCACTCACTAGGTTTTTGCAAATCCATTGCCACGCTATGTATGGTGTATGTATTCTTCCCATCCTGTTTGTGGATACTTATCACACGAGGCATTTCTTTTCCTGGATTGGTGACCAGGAATCATGAGAAGAGCTCTGTTTGGTGGAATGGTTGAAGATGAATGACCATGACAGGGTTGAAATGAACTGCGGCCAAATGTTCAATAAAACAGCCAGGATTGAGGGTCCTTGATTTAAGCAACTTCCATACAGCATGACATGATTGGATAGGGCTTATTCACCAATACGTCCTCAAGTTCTGAAGTGTAGCAGGATTTCCGGGTTGGTTTGCAACATGACCAACCCAGAGCTGACCTCCCGACTTTGAATATGATGATCCTCCCTGAAACTAACAGTTTTTATCACCTGAAAATGGATGGTTGGAATACTCGTTTCCCTTATTCCTTTTGGGGTGTTTCGGCCTATTTTCAGGGGCGAACTTGCTGTTTGCTTCGGGGAGTGTAATATGGAATATTTGCACAATTCAACTGACCCAGACTCTCTCATTCAACGTTGAAGAGTTATGAGGTCGCAGTCGTGTCTGTTCCACACCCAAGATTCATCGATTTGTCTTTTTTATGTGGGGCCATCTTTTTGATCACACTCGGATATAGATTTGTAGAGGTGTACCATTTACAAAGTTTTATATATTTACGAAAACATTGTGTTTCACAGGACCGTACTGATGTTTTGAGCTATATGTGATGTAATGTTTGAGCCAACCACATGTTTGACATCGGAGGATACCGCATGTCAAAATTCCACAGATGTGTGTAGAGTTGATGTTGTTTTTGTTCATCCGGAGTTGTTGATACTGCTGAAACATGGAACATTTGCATATGCATTCCAATTGCACTTATCACATACAGATACATAAACAATACACCATAATCATAATATATATATATGTATTGATTTGTCGTTATGAATTCCCCATATGTATATATGTGGTTTCATACAATGCAAGTTGCAATTGCACATCTAGTACATGCAACAAATAGAGTTTATGTATCTACGTTTCTTTGTTCATCTATGTTTGTTCCATTATTTTTGAAAAATATAGTTTCAGGATGCATGCAGTATGCTTACATACAATACTAGTCTTCCTTTCCCCCCAAAAAAAGCAGATGCATTACCGTCGGTCATCGGGTTTGCAGCGTTAAAGGTGGGCAGTGCACTACACAGTGTGCTACGGGATATACACCCTCGACAGCTCAACTCGGCTGCTCACGAGGACATTGAGGGGGGAAGCCTTGAGATCTCTTTGTTTAACCAGGAATCATGAAAATTTCCATATTTGGGCGGTTCAAACACTGCAAATCTATATTATGTTTAAGAGATTTCCCCTTGATGGTGAATTGTTTGGGTTAGTGATATCATGACCTCTGTTTAACCCTTCATTGGTACCAAGTACGTCATTTCTTGTGTCAAATGTTTTTCCCCATGTCCTTGACGATCTCGTATCCGTTTGAGAAAAAAAACAGATCCCTGCGGTCCAGACCATGCGATATCCGCCTGTTAGGACGACTGAGTCCTAGCAACTTTAGCTGCATTGAATCAGACTGTGAAGCGCCAGAAGTGATTTATGCAGCCAGCCACTTGAAAGCAATAGTATTAATAGTCATCGTGGCTGGAGTTTTGAGCTACAACAAATCCAATGCCAGGAAATATTAGCTTTGGTAGTGGTTTACCTCCATGATCCAAAACAAAACTAGTCACCACTAGTCACTATAGTTCTTAAAATTGGATTTTTGGAAATACATGAAAGTGAACATGGAAGTTGAACATTTCACCAAGGAAACGTTGAGGCATTCAGGTCCATCAGCCCGTAAGACAGGAACAGAGGATGATGTTTTTTAGAGCAAAAAAACAAAGCTCCTTTCACAGGAGTTGGAATTGACAACGAAGCTTGTAGATCCAGCTTGATGGGTAAATTATATATGTCAAGTGAATCTGAGCCATCCTCAGATTCACCAGTTCACAGGTGAACTGAACTTACAGAACCCTTTTCTGTTGCATCCTTAGGAAAGACGAGAGTAAGAAAACCACACCTGGGTATGGCTGCTATATTGGGCAATCTTTATCTATGTAGGCATCTACACGTCGTAAGTACTGATGACTTTGGCTGATCAGAAAGCAGTTGGATAAAATACCGGCATCTACAGACCTGTTTGGAATCAAATGGTGGTAACATTACTTTGGGAATGGGAATATATAAGGTTTATGTTTGTTAAATGTTACATGGATGCCTCCCTGTCTAACCTCAATTATAGACTGGCATATGCGTTTTTTTTCAGGGCATCACAAAAGGTGCAATGGCAGCTTGATTGTCAGTGGATAAGCATCCTTAGTTTTATTGGCTACTTGCAACTGGGGTGATTTGTTGGATTTGTACGGGCCGCTCGGGCTATAAATAATATATATATATATAGATACTATACAGTACATATATGTATCCCTTACAATGGCAGGACCCTCCCCATCACTCGCTACACTTCCCCAAGGTCCTTCCTGTAGCGGCCTGATTCGAGTAAAGTCAGGCAGTACATGTACTCCTCAATGCCAGGAGCAAGTTGGGGTTACGGTGAGTGGAGGCAACAAAAACACAAAGATAACAATCCAGATATTGATACTCAAAATACTTACTATAAGGGTAGCAGACTTGTTGTTTTAAACAATTCTTTGATGATTTGGGGGGAAAGTTGACTCCTTCTTTGGGTGATTTTTTTTTTGTGAGAATATTGAAGATTCCAGACACATTTTCAATGTGGAATTCCACATGTACATGGTTTTTAAAGGGTGATGAGCAGCTCATTTCGGCAGATGGCTGTTGACATTGCTGGGGTCAGCAGGAGGGGTGTCTCCATCGCCGATCCGAAAAACATGGGAAACTGTTGAACTCATTTTGAGTACATCAGCCTTCAGCAAAAGTGATGTTTAGTTTGAATGTGCATCAAAATTGACCCCCAAAATGCAGCTAATCTGAGCTTTATATAGTTGTTTACTTGTCACCTATGCGTAATGTAATGAAATGTAATGTACTGTAATGTAGGGTATGTTCATGTAATTCCTGATGTTTATTAAAGTGTTTTCTGCAACACAAGTGGCCGGGACTTGCGCTTAATCTAGTTCCAAAGATGGGTCAATGGCATATACTGTACTACCTTTGATTTTTTCATACTCTAACTGGCCAAGGAACGTCGAAGACATTGATGAAAACATGTTATTGCTTTGAGGTAGCTCGAGCGCTTGGATCTGCCATGCGCCATGATGCATGCTAACCACAAACGATTTGTGTTAAAAGTTTCTCACTCCTGAAGCCGTTTTGCCAAAGGTTTTTAAGGCAACTCAAGGTGTTTTCCTCATACGTTTCCTGAGGGGGAGACGTTTTTCCATGCTTTGTTGTCATAAGAACACGTTCTTAGTGGTGCAAGGTGCTCATGGGTTTTCATCAAGATCTGCAACAAGTTCTTGTGACGCTCCCCGACCGCGAGCCTCCAGTGAGCCTCCGGTCAAAGGTGCAGCAGAGACGTTGCATGACATCTACGCTGCATCTCTGGCCCTCCGCGCCGAAGACACGAACTTCCGAAAGTCCTTGGGAAGCGTTGGGCATCCCGAATTCTGCCGCAAAGCGTGTATTCACCATAAGTTTCAAGGCTGCTCACATGGGGCGAGCTGTCAGTTTTGTCATGAGCCTCATTGTAATGATGTGAAATTTCAGAAGCGTCAGCGTGACAGCTTGCGGGAGATGAGTGAACAGAACCTGCTCCATTTCCTGTTTCTTGGAGTTGAAACCGGATTCCGTTCTTGGGAAATCCTAGCAACAAGAAACATGAGAAAACAAGGACGTTTTGGACATTTTTGGAATATGATTTGATTGGTAAGACTCTATATAATATATATATATATATTTATATACACACACATATTTAACAACCAAACTCTTGATTGTGCAATCCAAAATGATCTTGGGATTACGATTCAGTTTGCAGATTCCCTGACATTTTTTCTTAGGCAATTATTGTATGATTTGTATGATATGAATTTATCAGTGCTTGAATGGTCAAATTTTTCGAGATGTCCCGAGAGTATTTATTCATCAATAATCAATATAGCAATTTGGCGTAGTTCAATGGTTTTGAGCCGGACGCTTTTCTGGAAATAGAAGTCCCAAATTTTGAGACACGTCCGTATATGAGTATAGTAGGATTAGTAGGTGAGCAAAGTTGCAGGTGGTGCAGGTGGTGGACGTTTTAATGATCTCGTCAGCGCCATCGCAAAAGATGAAGGGAACTCGAGTTGATGAATATAACATCACATGGTTCAGGAACACTGATTGATGGTTGCAATAGTTTATGCACCGTATTTCAATTGGGCATGGACGGGCCCTTGGGTCCTTGGGTCATGTCACCCCAATAAATTCTGTTTCGCATCACCTTTCTGCTTTTCAGGCACAAACCAGAAGCCTTGCTTTCATAGCGACCCTGTCTTTGTATAATGCCTAACTACCAATTGCCAAATCCGTGGTGCCTGTGACCCGAGGGCCATGGCCATTACCACGATGTGCGGACCCATATTTGGAACAGGGTCCAATCCAATGTGAAAAACCTTGGCGCCAAGGCTACCTTATTTAGAGGCTCGCGCACCGTATGCTCCTGGAAGTTCTTTCATATTGAGCTTGATTCGAGGTCGGGCCCGAGTAAAAGTCGAAGTCGCCAGGCTGTTGGATATTTGTTGAAGGAAAAAATGTGTGACTGGAAAACTCCCTGAAACTAACAGTTCGCACCTGAAAATAGGCCATCCCAAAAGGAAATTTCATCTTCCAACCATGGATTTTCAGGAGCTATGTTAGTTTCAGGGAGGGTACTCATTCCCAATTCTTCAATAAACCATAGCTTTTTGGCAAGACGGTTACTGTCTCCAAGCACTGACCCATGACATATGTGTATCCCTTGAGAGGATCATCACCTGATGTTTTTTAAGGACAGTATAGCAGGTCCGAAAAACTACCAGTCCTTTCTTTTCCAAATCACGATGCGAACCTTCCACTAGATGTTAAAAGAATTATCAGTGACATACTAGGTGGTGGTTTCAAATGTTTTTTATTTTCACCCCTATTTGGGGAAGATTCCCAGTTTGACTAATATTTTTTCAGAGGGGTCGAAACCACCAACTAGCACATACAACATTATAATTGCATTTTCTCAAACTACAACGACCTCACACGACGTCACCCCCCAAAAGCTGGGCAAATCTCACAATGTTCACCCAGATTGCATCCATTGTTTTTTTTGCAGTGAAGGCACAGAAACTATTGATCCGAAGAGACTGTGACTTTCATCGTATCCTCCATAAACTGTTGATGGAAGAAATCCTGGACCAGTTAATAGGTAGTTTATCCCATTATTTTCAAGGCTTCATACATCCCAGGTGGTGCAGGATTTCTTCCACAGTAGGATAGGTTTGCAGAAATTCGAGTCTCTTTGTGTTCTTGTATCCTCACTCCTTGAAAACTAACATGTCTCCTGAAAATCAATGGTTGGAAGATGTACCCCCTAGGGAACTAACATATCCCCCCAAAATGGCATTTTGAAGATGATTTTCCTTTTCCCCAGGTGGGATATGTTAATTCCCTGGAGGGTATTCCCTATTGAAATAGTCCCTTTTTTACAGGACTTGTTAGTTTTCGGGGCTGTAAATTTGCCACCCGGAAAAAAACCGGAATGGCAATATCAACTCTGCCAGGTGAAATGTCATCTTTGCCTCCACCAGATGGCGCCTTGTTGATGACAGTTTTATGCTAAAAAATAAAAGATATCTACATGAAATATGAAAAAATAGGAAGGTCATAATATTTTTTGGTTTCAGAAATTCAAAACATCTCAATATCTGCCATTCTCGAAAGTGATTTCTTTGCAATTTCCAGCATGGATTCACTTATAGGTCCAAGGGAGGTCATTTTGAAAATCCTGCTTTATGGATATGTATATTGTATTGTATGTTCTATTGTTTCCTTTTGTTTTTGTTGTACTTCTTTTTGTCAACCTGATGTCATGGTATTGCACATGTTTCCTTGAATTGCACTTCTGTACCTTTTCGTGTTGTTCTTTACAGGTCAATAAACTACATGCCCTTGAACCCCAAAAAACCCATGGAAAAATGAAGGTTTAAACCCCCAATATATGGGTTGTGTTACCTCTAAAAATGAAGGAACCGTGAGTTGCCATGGTAAGTTGGGCACGGTGTGTTAGTGTTATTTCCCCACCTGTCAGGTGAGGGTTGTTAGATTTTATGTCAGTCACTTCTCCTCCTCCTCCTTCTGCTTCTCCTTCTCCTTCTCCTCCTGTCGTCCTCCTCCTCGTCGGATCTCAACTGCGATCCTGTGAGTTCAGTGTGGCGTGCTGGACCCCAACCGCGATCCTGCGAGTTCAGTGTGGCGTGCCGGACCCCAACCGCGATCCTGCGAGTTCAGTGTGGCGTGCCGGACCCCAACGCGATCCTGTGAGTTCAGTGTGGCGTG
>DF241474.1:2235-15369 GCA_000507305.1 Breviolum minutum Mf 1.05b.01
ATATATATATATATGTAATATGTTATGTATATATTGTATTATTGTATAAATATTATTTCAAAAAAAATGTACATATATATATACATATATATATGTATATGCATACTAGGAGAAATCCAGAGGCAAAAAAGTACAAATCCTGTGTTGTACTTTAGGCCGCCCCTCCCCCCCTGTACTTTTGCTAAAGGGGGGGGTATAGAGGCGACTTCACAAGGTTGTGCAAGAGCACCCATGCGCCAACTCCAGGTGCCGGCGCAAGCAGCGCTGTGGAAACAGGTTTCTGGCGTGGCCAAGCTTTGCCTTTGCAAGCCCTGTAGGGTGTCGTGGGGCGTTGCGGACGCGAGTCCTGCAACTTGCAACAGGTGGCAGCACTTCCACTTCTTCGCCGGGCTCCGTGCCCGTGAGATACCCGTACTCTATTCGCAAGCCGTCTCAGGACCGACAGCTCCCACAGCATGTCAGTAACAACACATCCGTCAGTGCATAAAGCATCTCGGAGGATGTTTCATCTTGGCATCTCGTAGAAGAGAGCACAGAGGCACCTTGCTCCCCACCTGAAAGCCCGAGAAGGACGGTGGCGATGTGGCTGTGGCTGCCCATAGCTTGGCTTTGGCTCCATATCCGGCCGGTGAAGCCCGATATCATCTTCCAGTCAGACTCGCAGAATCTTAAAGCCTGTCCTTGCACTTCTTCCTGGGGCAACCAAGGGCCAACATAGGGGCAAGATACGGAGTTTTACATGGTTATACCCACTGTAGATGGCCCTCAAACTAACATGGAAATGGAAAATCACCATTTTAAATAGGAGATACATCTACAAATGACAAATGGTTGTTTCTTTCCATTGCCATCTTAGTTTTCGGGGAAGTATGGACCTCTACTCATAGCTGGATTTTTTGGGCCCGCCCTGTAGCATGTCCCGAAGCCCCAGTCAACCTCATCTCTCCCTCCCAAGGAACGAATGCCAGGTGATAAAGCCACACAAAGCACCTCGACTCGTTGGTGAATTTTTCGCAGCACAAAAAACCCTTGAAGATTGACATGGAACCTACAATCTACCCAGTTAGAGAGGAAAATGATCTTCCAAAACCTCCATGATTATGTTCCATGTTAATCTCCAGGGCGTATCTAGTTAGTGGTTGAACCAACCCATATTAGTCAAATTGGTTCATTTTCCCAAAAAAGGAATGAACATTTTGAAAAATATTTGAAACCACCACCCCAGATATGTTTCAGTGTTTGGCTGGTGATTCTCAGTTTCAGAGTTTGGATGTCTATAGGTCCATATGAATGAAAAACTACCTATATCACCTTTATCGGGGTACACTCCCCAAAAGTTACAGTCCCTGGAACTAACAACAAACGCTCTGAAAATAGGCCTTTTGCCCCAAAAGGAAACAATTGCATTCCAACCATCAATTTTCAGGTGCTTTTGCGGTTAGTTTCAAGGAGGGTATCAACTAAGAACCACTGGGGGGATATGTGGTCATATGTAAATATCAAAATATCCATATATATACATATGAACTGGGAAACATCCAGAGTATTTTTGGGAAGCTACTGTATTGATGGTTGTTTCGTGCTTGCTTGTCACATGTTGGGGATACTATAACATAATAATCATATAAAAATAGATAGTTATATATAAAACAGACCATATCATATCCTTCTAAAAAACCCTAGACATTACCATCCATAACGGCTGAGGTTAGGCGTTTTGGGTCGGTCCAATTTCCCACACCTAAGCTCAATGACTTGGTGTGGCGGGTAATGTCAGGACAGAACAACTGGAATGCAGCCTCAGGATAAACCAGGTATTCCCGAAACAGTAGATTACCCAGTCTATCCCGAGGAATCATGCTACAGGGATCCGACAAAGTCATACGTAAGTCATACCTGAAGGCTTCCCATCTAAACGCAACTCCCATTTCGCAATCCACAAGTTACGCCTGTCAGGCGTACTCAAGCGACGTGATGAAATGACTTTCTTGTAAAATATGTCCGCCAAATTCTTGGACGAACCTTTGAGTTGTGAGACATACAATTCAGCAAGTATTTTCAATTCTTCTCGTTTGCTTGGTGCAAATGCAGACAGGATCCATTCTACTGCATGGTTTGGTTTGTCTAAATCATACTCTGTGCGTTCGCACAAAAAGAGGTGCGAACGCAGCACCGGAGGCAGAAGCAGCCGCAGGCTCCTCCCCAGGCCGAAGACACCATGCAAGTTGTGGAGAGCACTGGCATCAGCTTTACCAGTTGCCTGCTGGAGAGTAGGAGCCTTCGACTCCACTTTCTGTTTGGTTTTGTCAGGTGGCTTTTGCTTTCGAAGGCGGGCGAACAAGTCGCCCATGCCACGCTCCATTTTTTTCTTCTTCTTGATTTTCCGGCACAATTGGAGGCTGCTCTGTAGGCTTGAACCAACCACTTCTCTTTCCGGACTTGTTAATTTCAGCGATCTGTTGTACCATTGGTTTTGATAACTATATCCTGGGCATATGGTATTTCTGGATTGCCCTGGGTCATGAAATATTGCCCACCCAAACAATGCTACCGAATGATTCTGTAGCAAGTCATTAAAAATCACCATAACGACTCTCTAAATTTGTGTTGATCCGTTTGATCCCTCACAAAAATGAGCCAGGAGAAAAACCCGGCCGGATACTTTCCATGAACTACTGGTTGTTTAATAGGGATCCTTATAATGGTTTATTACAATCCCGTCACAACTGGGTAGGATAATCCCCTATACACCCTAAACAACATTTTTTGTCATTGCTCAAGTGTGTTTCATACATTTGACACATGTCTCTCAAAACCTCCTGAAGAAAGAAGGAATTCCTTTAAGAGCTGTTGGACCAAAACTCCAATTCAACATGCTGGAAGAGACTTCTCCACTTCTCACAGCCAAAGTTGCAACCGTTCGGACCAGGTGTTTGCTGAAAAAAAACATGCATTGATTGGTCAAAAAGGATAACGCAGATTCTTATCATATTTATTGCACAATATGGCTAAATCCTTACAATAGATTCTAATTTATACGACTAAATCCTGCAACTAGGTAGATGTTTCAGTTATATAAGCTTTAATTTAACAAGTCCGTTTGATCACTGTTACCATTGTTTCTCCGTTTCGTTTTTTTCAACGCCAAGACACAGTTGAGCAAAAACGGGATCTGAGTTGAGCGCCGGGTTTTGTTCAGCGGTTTCTCAGAGGTTGTAATCTAAACGTGACCAAGCCAACGGTTTAGATTTGCCATTTTTCAGTGGGATGACATACTAGTTGGTGCTTTCAACCCATCTGAAAAATATTAGGCAAATTGCAAATCTTCCCCAAGTAGGGGTGAAAATAGAAAGCCATGTTACTTTTCCGGGGGTAAAGGGCTTGTAACCTACCTACATATGGCTAAAAGGGTTCCATGCAAACCCCAGGTAGCTAGTGATATCTTGGATTTTGCATCTTCGATGCTTGAGAAAAAACAAGTGTCTCCCAAAACATATATTCTCCGAAAAAATGCCCAAAAAAGAATCCAGTCTGAGATTACCTGAGATATCCATTTCGGATGGGGGTTGGAACCCAACCCTTAAAAATACCTCTCTCTCCCCGCCAAGGGTTTGGATTCACCAAGGGATGGGCCAGCCTTTTTCCATGGTGATAGCAACATCCCATGCTACGATCCAAGGTTTAGGGACCCTTTTTTTTCAAGTCACGTCTTGGGGACCCAACTCCTCCATTTTCCACCATTTCAAACCATGGAAAAAAACCTCCTTTTTTGGGATGATGAAATTCAGCAACTGAACAAACCCAACCTTTAAACAAAATGGTGGCCAAGTTTGCCAGGTTGAAGATGAACAGAAATCAACATGATGCACCTCAAGATTTCTCTACCCAAGATTGTTCACAGCATATTTCTAGATGATTGTGATAAATGTGAAGCAATCCAAAGCAAGTTAAAAAAAACACACCTAGAGCACAGCCCAGACATTCCCCATAGCCAACTAAGAAAGGAATCCCTGTATAGTTTCTTCGTACAGGTTTAGGTATGTGTTGAAACAAGCTTAAGAACCGAAGTTGTCTCTTCATAGGGCTTTCTTAGCCCTATCTTTTCCTATAAGTTTTTATGGTTGCAAATATCGATTAATTCTGTTGGTTCTGTAAACAGGTGAGCTTCTAGTGGCAGGTGACCCTTCCAACTAAATGTACCAGCTTTTAGGGACCGGGAAAAAAACAGACAAATCCCAACAAATTGCGTTCGCCAGAAGCATACCCTCCAGGGAAGGATCACATATCCCACCTTGGGAAGTTCGGAAAATCATCGACTCAAAATGCCATTTTGGGGGGATATGTTAGTTCCCTGGAGGGTAACAATCATTGAAGTTGTTCACAAAACGACCTTACCCTAAGAATCCTTTCACTCCAGACCCCTCCCGAAAATTCGTAGGATTGATGGTCGAAACATCCCATCCCCAGAATATGATTACAGGGGAAATCCCGAAATCTTAGGACATATCTGTATCCTTAGGGTTAAAAGAAACGCTTCCTAAAACGACTGAACCGAACCGAATGGATTCGTCCGAGGAACGACCCAAATCAAATCAGTGCATCCTCGTCGAACAGTGATCTTAGCGACCACGACGACACAGATCTTTTTTGTGTGCAACAATGGCTTTGGATATAGGTTTCTGGCATGAAACACACACCCTTGTTACATTCGACCATCTTCAGTTTTCAACCTTTTTGCGACACTTTTTCGCTGAGACCAGTAAGGACGATGGAGAAATGGGTTTCGTGGTGGGCCCCTACAAGTTCTCAGTGGGGTTATAACTATAATAAGTACCTAGTAACTCCAAAGTATGCAAAAAAAAGGGCACAAAGGGAAAAACCAGGTTTTGCCAAATTGTGCCTTTTTTACCCGGAATGTAGTCTTTTTTCAAATTCAGTGATCTGGGGAGTGGTTCAACTGTAATCATCCCTCTATAGAGCCTTTTGCGGCACAGCGATTTTTTTGTACCAGAAATTCCCGGAATTGTGCCAGAAATTCGCGGAATTGTGCCGGAAATTCCCGGAGAGCAATTTAGCCACATAACAGAATTTTTTAAATATACCATATGTGTTGCATTGTTTTGCTTTGTGCGGTTTTTCCTGAAATGTCATCTTTTTGTAACCTTTGTTACCTTTTTTGCCGAAAAAAAACCTTGTATCAAAAATTTTGCGACATGGTGTTTCTAGGTAGGGTTATTTCGGTTATTTCACCCCAGTTACCCATTCATAAAGCTATTTATAGTGGTTACAATCTCTTTTACAACTGGATCCGGGGCCCATCTTGAATCCTTCAAATATCATCTTTGCTTATCATACAATTCCACACCCCGGCAGCTGAATTAATGTCATGTCAGGAGGACAATCATCATCTGGTTGGTGCTTTCAACCCTTTTGAAAAATATTAGTCAAATTGGATTTCTTCCCCAAATAATTAGGGGTGAACAAAAAAAACATATTTGAAACCACAACCTACAAGTAGGTATGTTCTGTGGTTTTGAATTGAATACGTCTTCCTTTCACAATCATGGAATCCGAAAAATGGGCCCCTTCTATGTTAGATTGCTTTCATTTAGGGAATTTTCCACTTCCAGTGATTATGGGACAATGGGTATTCATGATTACTATAATCTTTGTTCGACAAGGCCTAAACCCGCAAGAAATACAAGGCCTCGCTACAGCATCGTTGAGGGCGATGGTGGTTGATAATCCTTCAATAATAGTCATTTCTTGATCATTCTCTTCTTAGATTTGCTTGTTTGGTGGTTGACAAAAATAAAACATATTCCCCAAACGGTGGTTTGATTATGATTTGCCTTGATAGAAAGTCAACAATCACCTTAAACTAACAAATGTCCTTTAAAACAAGGGTACTTCCGTGCCTGATAACAAGCTACTGATAATCAGTCCCTAACATAGATTAGATTGTTTGGATTTGCTGATTAGTGGCTGGAAAAAAATGAAAAGTATTTCTCAAATTGATGATTTAATGGTGGTTAACCATGGCAGAACATAAACAAGAATCACCTTAATCCAACTTCATTCCAACTTATTTGACCAAAGAGATTATGACCCTGTTTAAAACTCAGCAACGAAAAAACATCTTACCGTCCATTGTACTGGCTGTTTAATAGGGATCCTTGAAATGGTTTATGAAATAATACACATGGAACTGGCTGGGATGTCATTCCAGGGGCCCTTTTTCCTTACTCAGCTGGTAGGTACCCATCTTGCAGTTCAAAACAACCCCGTCAGCTGGCAGTTCGTTGTTTTTCTCGTTTGGCAAGTCGCCGGATTGAGATTAGTTCCTGGCAAAGAATGACTGTTGATGGTTCAGAAATCCGGCGTTTACCAGTTGACGTTGAGAAGATTCCATTTTATGCATAGGGTTTTCATATATAACAGGCGGTCCAGGATTTCTTCCATCAAACTGGATTTCTGGGCTTCCTTCTTGGGAGACGTTTAGGAGGGGGGGGGGGGTTGTGTTAGTTGTGAAGCCTAAGGTATTCTTAGGGAACCATAGGGAACCATAGAAAGCTATAAGAAAAATTGGCTCCCATCCCCCTGATTGGGGGCTCCCATCCGAAAAAGAATGCCATACATTGAAGCAACATATTTGACGTGACGTCGTGCTCTGGCAGTCCATTTCCCTCCAACAAATCATCACCCCAAGACAAAAAACAGCCTTGCTAGTTGGTGGTTGAACCAACCCATCTGACAAATATGAGTCAAATTGGGTTCATCTTCCCCAGGTACAGTAGGGGAAACATATTTGAAACCACCCACCAGCTTGCTTCCATGGCTAGATACCCGACAATAGACATCCACCAAAAAAAATGATTGAAACTGAGGGGATGTTTTTCGGTGTGTCCCATCCCTCAAAAACCGGCTTGATGATAATTGGACAACTTGTCATGGATTCTCTCAAGGCCCATCCAAACTACAAGATAGGCCCCGGATCCAGCTATAAATGAAGTATAGCCAGTATAGCTATAACCCCCATAAATAGCCTTATAAGCACAATGTGAGCCCCTACCAGTTACACATGAGGTGAAGTAACAGCTATAAATAGCCTCGTTTTCATGGGTTTCACTGGGGTGAAAATTCACCCTACTTCTAGGGGCTCTTTCCCCCCATTTATAACTTGCAGGGGCGAATCCAAACTAGTTGGTGAGATTCAAGTTTCGCACCTTTGAAAAAAATATCGTCACATGTTCCGAACCATTTTTTTCCGGGCTAAAAAATCACAACAGACATTTGGGTCACACCAACGAGTAGCAAGAATTTGCCGAGGCATGTTCCTGCAAGTGAGGAAGAAGTCCCAAACGTTGGATCAACTTTTTTGAAAGTTTCATCTGGTGAGACATCCTGGCTAGTCCATCTACACCCCCCCACGTATACCCCCCTCCAGAAATAAGGGTTCAAAAAAAGGCCTTATTGGCCAGGGAAAACCAATCAACGGTTTTCACGAACGCCCGGATCATGAGGCCAGCTATTTCTGGGGGGAGGCAGGTGGACTAGCCATGGGTATCAGGTGAGGACCTTCGATAACAAATCTAAAAAAATAGCGAATCTTTCCTGTGTTTTTTCCCATCAGTATACGTTCCATAGCCTGCTCTTTATATTAAAATAAAAATATATAGAATATATATATATATATATAATATATATATTCACTGTATATAGATAGATATGTTGTACCCATAGGATCCATGGGACTGGTATATTTCCACAGAGTAATGTGTAGGGTGGGCGGAGGCTTTCAAGACTCATGCTCATGCTCGTGGTAATGGTGACTTGTAGGCAAGGCCACATGTATAACTTACCCGTGCCTTGGCATTCGCCCGCACGTTCAAAAGAGTCTGGTATTCCAAAAAAGATGCACGAGCAGAGTCAGTGAAGTCCAAAACCGTGTGTGCAGTCTCAAAAGTGGATGCCACACGCTGTGCACAAGCTGCAAGAGACCCAGCCACATTGCTTGCCACGTTTCTGTTTGGCACCCGGAATTGTGCAACAGTAAGCCACATGTAAATATTCCGTACATGGAGCATATTATGACATATATGATTTATATCTTGCTAAACAGGAATTTTTGCATGAAACAAATACTTGCACACTTTCCGGACATCTTTGCGTAGTGGTCAAAACAACCGGGCAAAAGGTCCCATTTATTGAAGCAAATGGCTACCAATAAACGTAGATATCAACCCAAACTATATATTTATATACCCTCATTCATAAGTCACTTATCTTAGAAACCCTTTTTTAGAAATCCATTCGAATATCCCCCCAAATTTTCCCCTTTACATTCCCACCCACCCCAACACAACCGTTTTTTGCGTTGATTTTTTTCTGAAATCTATAGGGGAAAAAAACGGCTTTCGATATTTTCATCGCGCCTTGACTTTCTTGGACCAATTCTCTGACTTCTCTCTTGGATTTGTCTGTGTCTGCCAACAAAGGTCCCTCTTTCTCACTGTCCTCGATGTGATTGATGTTGGATGATGTGATGTGCTGTCAAGTAAGTGAAAACACCAATGTTTTTTTATGTTTTTTGAGGGTGGACTTTGCAGAAAACTGGCTTGTTTGTTGGATGATGATGATGATGATGATGATGATGATGATGATGATAATGATGATGTGGTGGTGATGCGGTGGTGAGGGAAGTAAAACATAACACATGTTTGTGGGATGGTGAAGACAACGTGTAATTTCACATTCCAGGCAACGGCTTTGGATGTGTATGACTTTGGACCTCTAAACTCTAAACTGAAACCTACTCTTGATGGAAAAGATCCGGCTAACCACCTGGAATGTCTAAAACCATGTAAATAATGGGATAAACTACCAACCTTGACTGGTGAACGCCGGAGTTCTGGTTGCCATCAACAGTATGTTGTTGGTTATCAGGTCATTAACACAGTGTTTTAGGGCGACATGAATGAGCCTGAGCGGATGGATGTTTTATTTCACGAGAAAAGTTGTTTTCCTTGCATTGACCTTGTTGGACCCAGAAGTCTGTGCAAATTAACAGATACCCGGAACCTGAAATTAACAGAAAGTTTGCCCCTGAAAATATAGATGATTTTATGCTGAATGTAGGTAAATATACCATACATGGATGCTATGCGTATAGCCATCCAGTCACATTCTCAGATAATGATGAAGAGATGTTCAATCACCCAAACGAAACACATAGTATTTAGGTTCCATGACCATTCTCCAGAGGTAGGAGGTGATTGGATCCCTAGTTGGATGTTTTAGCAAGCTAGCAAAAGGCCAGTAAGAAGTGGGTCATAACCCCAATATACCCCACTTATAAGCAGGTGAAATAACCCTTTTACTAACCATTGATCCTAACTTCCTGGGACACGTGAAAAAAAAAACGCCGAGGAACACATCGAAAACATCGAAACACTGACCCTGGAAGTCCAAGACTATTAAAATTATAGTCCCCAATTTGGGATGATTAAAATTCCCTACTCAAACAATAGTCTTTGGTGAAAACCTATTCTTTTAATGGTCTTTGGACTTCTAGGGCTGAGGTTTTGAGAAGATGTTTGGAACCCCAAAACATATTTTGGCACTTTGGATGTACATCCGAGTGTCCGACTGGGTTCGTGATCGTAACTACTTAGTAAGTTGGTGAAGGTTTCACCTATTTACAGGACGTAAACAACCCCCTTGTATAGGGATGAAACAAAAAAAAATCTATTTACTAAGTACCAGCAGGACAACCCAGTAAGTTTTCAGTTCAAGCAGGACATCCCAGTATAAACCAGGGGGTCTTTCAATTGTATGACAGCAAGCCAAAGAGTGCACTATTATAGGGGAAATGGGACCCTCAAAATTCACCATTGATTTGCATTGTTCGATCCCTCCAATGTTCGCCAAGAATTTCAGGTACCTAAAATGGAGGTACTCAACCTTATAAGCCTATTTTGGGGGTGGGTTTTCCCTTACATAAGCCCCACATACAGCTTATATGGGTGAGTACCTCCATTTTAGGTACCTGAAATGTTTGGTGAAATGTGGGTAATTTAATGGCCGTGCCATAAAACAGGGGGACCAGAGATCTCCGCCATTGTTGGTGATGTTCATCCCAAACTGATAAATCCGAAAACATGACGCTGGAAGTCAAGCCGACCATTAAAAAAATAGTCCCCTGGAAATGTTGATGAAATAAATCCCTACTGAAATAATGGTCTGTTTTCAAAAGACTATGACTATGTAATGGGCAACTTGGACCCTGTTCGGGATGATTTCCCATGTTTCATTTCACCGAAATGCTTACAACTTCCAGCAATAGTTTCTACTATGGTCCTTAGATTTGCGGAGTTATGATGCTTGGAAAAAAACAAACATCACAAACATACAGCATTCCTATCAAATGGTGGGTGTTTTTCATGGTGATATAAATCCTAGTTGGTGGTTTCAACCCCATTGAAAAATGTTAGTCAAAATGGGAATCTTCCCCAAATAGGGGTTAACATAAAAAAATGAAGCCACCACCTAGAATCCTATGAGATTTAATCTGCACAAACATCACCAAAAAAGAAAGCAAAATAGTACTAATATATACCCTCTAGTCAACTAACATGGCAATAGAAATTGGACCTTTTGAAGATGCATCTCCTATTGAAAATTGGCAATTTCAGAGGGTATACATCAACGTCGGGACAGATCTGTTTTTCGAGAATTCCGAGGCACTTCACTTTCCTCATCGCTTTCCATCTTTCATTCATTAATATTGGTTATTTCGGCAGGAGAGATCGACACATGGCACGGCACGCACGGCACGTCGATTCGGTACGTTTTCTATCGGATCCTTTTAAGGGTTGCTACGGTTGCTACAGTTGGTAGTGGTAACCATGTATATTGTGACATATACTAGTTGGTGGTTGAACCCAGCCAATTGAAACATATGACATATGAGTCAAATTGAATCCATTTTTGAGACAGTAGAACATCTAGAAAACATGTTTGAAACTACGAGTACCACCATGTATAAACTTGAGACCAAGAAAATGTACAATCCACAAGGAAGCACTGATTGGTATCAGGTTTGTTGAGTTCATTCAATTATTCAATTAACATTCCACCTTCGGTATGAGTATCTTCAGGGTTTTGCACAGGGTTGGCATCTTCCCATGGCAATTTTCGTAGGGCAGTGCAGCACCAAATTGCCAAAACGCTAGAGCCACAGTGCAATTGGCGGATGATGAACACTGTTTTTTGGAGACAGGTATTCACACAGCGACTGATGCAATTAGATGCTCTCTCTCTAACAATATAAAAACATATGAATATACTTATACTATATCTATATCTATGTTGTCTACACATATATAAATATCATCAACCTCATCATCCAAAAGAAGGTGAATATATCCCACACATGGATGATATGTGTTCCATAATCCCAAATACATGTCAACACTTACGTTGTTGACATATTAGTGCGTTCCTAATTTCACAACATCAATGTGCATCACTTGATTCATTGGGGTACTGTAACCCTCCTAACTACGGGTTCGACATTCTTCCGGGATTGATATATGAATGGATCGAGCCATTTGAAAAATATTGGTCAAGTTGGAAATCTTCCCCAAATAGGGGTGACAATAAAAATGTTTGAAACCACCACCTAGTAGTTGTCGAAGCAAAACATGTTGGCCCGTGGTTGAGAGCATATTCCCCTTCTTGAAACTATAGAATCTCTATTGTTCAACCGGGCGACCTACCCCGAAAAAAACAAAAAAAAACACGTGGCAAGCAATTGAGTGCCAGAAATATGGGATTTTGTCGATGGATATCTTTTTGGCCCTGCCCAAGCACTACAACAGTAGATAGTGAAGGTTCATAGGGTTCCCTTCATAATTAATAGGTTGTTTACCTAGTTGGTTTCAACCGAATCTGAAAAATATCAGTCAAATTGAATCATGCAACACGACTTAGGCATGCGCCAAAATAATATACTTTTATGAAGCTCCATTTTGCCATAGGAATCGCCCTGATGATTTTTTTCTGGAAACTGCATTTAAGGGGCCCACCTTGTAAAACGCTTGAATAAACACACAACTGTTGGAAGTGAGTTTGCTTCACCAGCCTCTTTCAACCACTGATAGTAGGGACATTGTCACTACTGCTCTTTGAGTGATTTCGAATTATTTATCAAACCAACTGAAAAAAACTTTCCAATCATCCCTTTTTATATGGCTCTCCTGATTCTTGTCCTTGCTTTCCAAACAAAATCCAACGTGGGCACCACGATTTTTAGGCACCACCAGGCATCAGAAATCTCCGAGTCGGGTGCACCTTCTGATTCTTGTCCACACGTTTGATGACGCAATTCGGGCCTCAGCATTTCCGTTGTCTTAGTCTTTGTTTCCCGTAGATTTGCGACTGATTGGACGCTTGGAATTTGAGTTCCAAAAATCCATATTACGCAAATGGTAGTTTGATGGTGATGAATCCATATTACATACGATCCGTAAAAAATCACCAAACAAAAACAAATCCAAGGTAATTACAAGGTGGACACCTACCCAGTTCTTTAGTGGGGTTACAGCCCCTATAAATGTCCGAAAATACATGGGTATATTTGCCTGGGGTTATTTCACCCTACGCATAGGTTTGGATGGTTGAACCCACCCAACCTTGATTTCACACAAAGAAAACACATGCAAGTGAGCCACGAAAAAAAAAAACACGCTACTTTCCATTATACATGGAGTATATTGTGTTAAAACCAACTTATAAATGGAGTATATTAGGGGTTACCAGTAGTGCCCGGACAAGCCGGGGGCGGAAGTTTCAAAGAAAAAAATATAAGTCAAAGAAAGAATTTGCCTATAGAATGCGCGCAAGGCGACCGACCAGCGCGATGCCCAAACCATTTCTTTCCTGTGAACGAGCCTTCTGCCGTTCCATGGTGGTGATGTTTGGTGCTTTGAAGTGAAGTGTTTTGATGTCTTGATGTCTGTTGCGGGGTCAGGTCATGTGATGGTCACGTCATTTGATGCGATGTGATGGCTTGTGTTGTGTCATGTCACGTGATGCAATGCGATGTCATGGTGATGAGCTGTACTACTCCAG
>DF241474.1:15735-37012 GCA_000507305.1 Breviolum minutum Mf 1.05b.01
CTACTACTACTAGGACTACTACTACTAGCACTACTACTACTAGGACTACTACTACTAGGACTACTACTACTAGGACTACTACTGCTAGGACTACTACTGCTAGGACTACTCCTACTAGGACTACTACTACTAGGACTACTACTCCTAGGACTACTACTACTAGGAGAACTACTGCTAGGACTACTACTACTAGGACTACTACTACTAGGACTACTACTACTAGGACTACTACTGCTACGACTACTACTGCTAGGACTACTATTCCTGTCAGGCTACCCAAAAGTTCGTATATCGGAAGTTTGCCACTAAACTTCCTTTGATAACCCACTTCCTAACCATTGATCCTATCTTCCTGGGACATTCCATTATACACTGATTGATTAATGACGGGATCCTTATGTCATGGTTTATGAAATAATCCCTATAATATTTGGGTAGGAATTCATCCCCTGTATACCTCAAACAACCAGTGTTTTTTTCATTGCTCAAGTCAAAATGGGTGAAGGAATCTTCCTTCAATAATTTTTCGGGGTGAACATCAGAACAAATTGTAATTCTATATCACCAAAGTCCTGGACACAAAATAAAACTCTTAATAAGGGGGAATCCAATGTGTATGATGTGTATGTGTTTGTCAGATTTTTGTTGGGTGGCGGGGGGTTAGCACCCTATGATATTGTATACTTGCTTCACACCTATATCATGACAGCCGTTACTATTATCTCAACCATCACTATCATCGTATCTATCACTATCACGTCTTCAAATTACGATTCTAACAACTAGTGACTATCACTGTCAATATCAGAACCACTATCACTGTAGTTACAACCTTCACCACCAATATCACTTATCACCATCACAAGTTTTCGTCATCCCCATAGCAACAAAAACCAACAATCGGTCATTCAAAACTGGACAGGCTCTAACCTGAAGCGTATGAGTCAATAGGTGATTCATGCACGTAAATAGACCATATACATGGATCCTGTGGGTGTAGGTTCATGTTACATACTACTCAAACTTCATTTATAACGATTGTGGGGGCCCACCTCGTACTAACCCAAAACTGAAATTCCCATCTTCGAGTCATGTTCAAAAGTTCGGTTGTTTGAGATCCCTCGCCCAGGAGTTCAGCAAAGCTTTGTTGTCCTGAAGTCCAGGACAAGAATTTGCAGACTTGGATTTGCTTCCTTGATGCTTGGAAAAAGTTCCAAAAGCATAGTCTCTCCCAAAATAGTGGTTTTCCATTCTGATTTACCGTAGTAGAATCCATAAAAATACACTTTAAGTATAAATCATAGAAAACAAACAAAATATTTCGTTTAACCCAAAGGTCCCCTGCTAGAAACGATCACCAATATCACCAACTAAGGCACTATTTCGAGTCGATAAATTTCCGGTTTTCCCGTTTGGTGGGATATGTGATCGTTTGCTGGTAACATCTTGGTGGATTTTTCTCCACTCATTTGAGAAATAATGTTGATGGAAGAAATCCTGCACTATCTGGGATGGTGGATGATTATCCCATTATTTATAGGGTTTTAACCATCCCACGTGGTGCAGGATTTCTTCCATCAACAGTATTTCTCCCCCCGGAAAAAAACTTGCCTGCCCTAGATTTGCCTGTTCGATGCTTGGAAAAATAAAACATCATATTCCCCAAATGGTGGTTTTTCATGGTGATTAACCATAGTAGATTCCATTAAAGAAACACTTCAAACAAATCCAAGTTGCTGCAAATAGAGCATTTTACATTTTACCACACAAAAAAGTAAATTGAATCTTGCAACTTTCGACGCTAAAGCTTTCCGATGTCAGTTCTAGGGAGCGCAGTGCAACTCCAACAAAAAATCACATGAAAACTGCAACAGGGGTCATGAAAATCCTTCAAATTTACCACAGACTTCTATTGTTTGATCCCTGAAATGGGTAATCTAATGATCCCTGTGAATACGAACCAAAACAATCTCTAGGTTCGATGTTCAAACGTTTTTTTTCCAACTAGGGTTTTAAAACAACATTGAAATCACTAGTTGGTGGTTTCAACCCATCTGAAAAAGATATTACTGTAGTCAAATTAGATCATTTCCACAGGTATGAGTAAAAATAACAAATAATTGAAACCACCTCCTTGAATCACCACTAAAAAGGTGACTTTTTGCATGCAAAAAATTGAACTGTCCAGATTACTGGGTGCGATTCTATCGGAAAGAAGGCTTGGATGACCTTGATGTGGAGGCTTGCTTGGTCCAAAAATAGATGACATTCCTGGACAATTCACAGGTTCTAGGTGCAACTGGGCTAGTTTTAGTAGGGGATTTAGGATAATGTTGAACTTAAATCAACCAAACATGTAGTGGATTTGGTATTTTTAAGTCTCAATGCTTCGTTGGGTGAATCCAGATTGCTGATGGCGTCAACTCAGATAGACTTGGCTTGTTCGAGCAAGAATGCATCCCCTAGCGAGTAACATCTTGTCGGCCCTCGAAATGGCCACGACGATCTGAGAAAGGACGTACCGTCCTCGTCAGTCGCACGCCACACAGGTTGTTGAGTCACGCCGTCTTGAAAATTTTGGAAGAAAATTCCCCTTAGTAAATCACTAGCCATTTGGCCGACCACCCGGAATCCAAGCTACAGCTCTCAAGTTCTCCCAGTTTTTTGGTCTCCAAGATGGACCGTGAACGGATCGTTGGCCTACTAAACTAAGATTCGTGGCGGAAATAGATCTCCTGCGGGATCTTCTTCGCTTCCATCACCAACAAAGCAAGCCCTGCCAAATAATGGTCCTCATCCGACGCAGATCCCATGCCGTCCTTCCGAAGATTCGGCGAATCCGAAAGGACTTTCTTCACGTGAGGGACTTGGGTAAACCCCCCCATCCAAGCGCGAATGGTGGAATTCGGCGGCATAGCCAGCCAGACGTCCGAGACGTCAAGTGAGCTGTAGCACAGAGTGCAAACAACGAAAGCAATAAATCGGGCTGACGGATTGATGATTTGATTGATTAAATTGATTGATGTTTTGATTGATTCAATTGATTGATGATTTGATTGATTGATTGATTAATTGATTGATTCATTGATGGATGATTTGGTTGATTCAATTGATTGATGATTTGATTGATTCAATTGATTGAAAAACATATTGAAATTATAATCTAGATAAATGTGGTCCCAGTATTGGGAGTCCCTGGAATCACCCTAAAAACCCCGAGAAGGACCCTTCCTTCAGCATCATTGGACCGTTCTACTTCTTCCACCTCCTGGGATGGCAACTGAGGTGGGAAATTCTCACCAAACAAAGGTAACAAAAATAGGCCACATTTAGTGGTAAAATTTTGCCATTTTCCCGAAAATAGTGAGAAAAAACAACCACAAAACTAGGTCAAACTCAGGTCACTTGCTGCTAAAGGTTTATAACTTTTGTGGGGCTTACTGTACATTCAAATTCTCACTAAACTCAAAAGGTCTAAGGTCCTCAGGGACTACCGAAGATCTGCTATGAAAAATCAAATTGGTGACATTCGGGTAGATTTGCCCGAAACAAATGGTGGCAAAGCGAAACGTTTCAGGCTTCCTTGTGGCACAAGTTCAGCCTAGTTTTGAAGGGGCGAACTTGCTGAATCAGGCAACCATGATTGTTGCAGGAAAATAGACCATCAATGAAGATGTTGTTCCTATTAAAACCCTTTGATATTCCAGACGTAATACTGCCCTTTGGATTTGTTTAACGTGAATATGTTACTTTCTACCATGGTAAATGAGTGGAGAATATGTTTCCTTTGTCCAGCCCTCACAGAAGCACATCAGTAGGCAACCAAAATGATTAACCACCCACCAAGAATACTAAATGTTCGGAAAGAAGTTGAATTCCTTGTGGTATCGATAATATGGAAAGCTGCTACCAGAAAATGGTCCAACGATCATCATAGTTCAACTAGACAAAAATGGTGTATGTTTTCCAAACCACCATTTTTGGGATACTTATAGATACTTCTTTATGTTGAGCTTACAGGATCGTTGTTTTTACAAATCACCAACTGGTTGGTGGTTTCAACCCATCTGAACAATATTAGTCAAAATGGAAATCTTCCCCAAATAGGGGTGAAAATAAAGAAATATGTGACAAATCACCAACTAGTGATGTGTTTGGGGAGAAGAAGGCAATTACTAAAGCACTATATGATGGTAAATAACCCATCTAGCAAACCGTTTTGAAAAAACAAAAAAAAAAGGCAGCCACCGAAACTCCGCCACCGTGGCCACCACCGCGAGTGTCTCCTCCTCAACTTCCGTCATGACCTCCGATGAGTGAAGGATACAGGGTAAATCCTATAACCAACCAACCCATTGGGCACCAAGGTGGGCACCCCAAAAAACCAGTGAAATAAATGGATGGATTAGATGGATTAGATACCCTTATAATGGGATTCTCATGGGGGTTCTAAATATACAAACAACTTAAGGTTTGGGATAAAACTAAGGTTAGTAATCCCTACTATAAGTTATACATGGGGTGAAGTTTAACTCCTATAAGTAGGGTGATATTTCACCTCTAACCGCAGTGAAGTACCCATTTATTTTCGGCGGCCTTTTATAGGGGTTAGTTAGTTAAATTATGCAGGCTTCCTAAGGCAGAAAAAAACGTCCAAGGAGAGAGGGCAACAAGTTTCTTAGGGAACCGGAATAAAACACACATAGCTTGGTGTTGCTCAAGATACCTGGAATTGGAAGAAGTTCCAAACATACCTAGCTGGTGGTTTCAACCCCTTTGAAACATATTAGTCAAATTGGATTATTTCCGCAGGTAGGGGTGAAAATAAAAATTATTTGAAATTATTATCTAGATAAAGGTGGTCCCAGTATTGGGAGTCCCTGGAATCACCCTAAAAACCCCGAAACGACCCTTCCTTCAGCATCATTGGACCGTTCTACTTCTTCCACCTCAAAGGCACGGGTCATGCATCCAAGTGCTCCCGACCAAGCCCGCAAAGTACCACCATCAAGTCCAATTAACTGGGCCAAACCAAGACAAACCAAACGAGGAAGTGTGTTGAAAGCTTTTTCCAAGTCGAACACTATGCCACCACATTCAAGTTGCTGGCCATGAGCCATCTCGACCTCATCTAGGACAGCTCTCCAAAGGTGAGAGACCCGGTACCCCTTCACCGGTTCCCGCAAAGACGACTGTCAAGCACTGGCGACACATGCTTCAACCAGTATTGAGAGGTGATGGAAGACCACAATCTGTAAGTGAAAGAAAAGATCGTGATTGGGCGGTAGTCACTGACTCCTTGTGGTCGCTCCTTTTTGGCCAATGACTTCACCTGGCCGAGGCCAGCAACTGTTGAGGCCAGTCACCTGTGGCTGGGGTGCACGTCGAAACAACTTGGTGAGGCTCAGCAATTCAGAAGGGACCAAGTTGAGAATGTCCCACCTGCTAACACCATCCAATCCAACAGCTGCTTTTCAAATAAAAAATATTTGAAACCACCACCTAGATACGGTTGATGAAAGAAATCCAGCACCAGTTTGGTAGGTAGTTTTTTCCCAGGAGTTACAAGGCTTTATACATCCCAGGTGGTTAGCCGGATTTCTTCCAAGAACAGTATGTTCCCACATGGTGGCCTTTTTCATGGTGATTTTCATTCCATGGTAGAATCCGTAAAAAGTCACCTTAATTAAACAAATCCAGGGTAAATGGGGGTAACATAACTTATATATGTAGGGTGAAACACCGTGACACACATTTATTTTTGGCCATCTATATAGATCTATAGAGGTTCTTTCATCCTATTCATAATTAAGTGGTAGGGGCATAGCTTGTATGTTTTTAATCCATCAGGATCCATCTCCCATATGTTCCGTCTAGGGCATAGCTTTACAGATCCATTGAATGATTCGAATGGCGAATGGTTGATTTCTATGAGGAAATTAGTAGGTAAATATACCAGGCCCATGGATTGTCTAGGATATATGGATGTTTCCGAAAATAGTGGGTTTTCCCCACCAAATCAATAATTTCAATAGAGTTTTCCATTATAAACCATCCATTTTGGGGTACCCCTATTTTTGGAAACACCCATATATTTGGTAGATTTACTTATCTTTACTAGTTGATTTTTCTTGCAAACATATACCATACATGGATCCTAGGGCTAAGGCTTCCTACAGGGGGGTGGAAGACACAGCATTTTCACACCTAAAACCTGTAAAAATTACCTCCGGAGGATTTTAGGTCTTGTACGGTTTTATAATGATGCAATCACAACTCAACGGATGAGTAAGTTGGTAGAACAGCTGGACCTTTTTGTAACCATCGTTAGTACGAGTAAGTTGGAATGCACATATTCACTGATTTGACAGACTTTAAAGAAAACATATGACACCCAAATGGTAACTTCCCCTATTTCCCAGATTTAGAGTAGGTTTGATGGTCTCAATCCCATCCGCAGAATAGGGATCTAGGGGAAATGCTGAAATCTTGGGACATATCTGGATCCTTAGGGTTATATATACTATTATACTACCTCTAGCGATCCAATCACCTTGTCAAATGATGATTGGGATATCCAATCACCTCCGAAACGCATAGTAATTAGCTTCCGTGACCCCATTCTCAGAAAGTGATTTGATCCCTAGGGTACTAGACTATATTTTACAACATCAAAACTAGTTGGTGGTTTTAACCCAATTGAAAAATATTAGTCAAAATGGGAATCTTCCCGGAATAGGGGACGAAAATAAGAAATATTTGAAACCACCACCTAGGTAAGTTTACCAACACAAACATCAGATTTGGAATCTGGTGTTAAAGGTGAAAGGATTTGAGATGTCTCCCTCGACGACTGAACAAAAACTGTCGCGCCTGCGGTATCACTTTGTCGCATGGCAAGGGCGATTCAAGCAAACTATAGAAGTTCTATAAGAAAACAGGAAAAAGTTGTGTTTTTCAAAACTAAGTCCACTTCCAAACCTAACAAAAAGAAGTGAGAATCGACTTTGTAAATGGCTAAAACTAAGACAACCAAGGCTCAAACAAGTTTGATTCTTGAATGTCTCTCTTTTGTCTGCTTGATTCATGCTATAGTTTCTTTTCTGCGTGAGTGTGAAATTTATGTTGACACAAAAAATCCATTTGGCATCCCTGAAAAGTGTGTCCTTCATTTGGGGAAACTGAAACTCAAGGTGGTTTCCTTTCAAAGAAGATTAAACATTTTCCGAGTTTTACCACAAATTTCACTTAGTTTGGGTGTGCTGCTTGTCTAATGCAAATGGCGTTGTGTTGTTTTTAAATAGATAAAAAGTCATCTGCAAAACACACATCCAATCCCACGTTCCCAACTGCGAACGGCGTAGGGCGCGATTGTGAGAACAACCTATGTGAGTTGCACATGAATATGTCATATTTACAACACATAGTATCTAGACTGTTAACATCACATTAATAAAATGGGTAAGAATGCAACAAGTCCTCGGACTCCCGAATTCTGAGTGGCCCTAATGATATTTCTGGAGGGTGATAATACAACAAGTTTTTTCCTCACACATCCCCAATTTTTCTCAATGTTGTGTTGCATTCTGCGATTTCACAACAATACTTGGAGCTGCAAACAAATAGCCAGATGCTCAACAAATACGTGGGACAAATCAGAGATGGATACAAATTCATTGTGAAACGGATTGAATTCTGAGACTCAAACACTCAATCGCAAGAACACTCCCAGAAAAGTAATGACAACAAATAAACAACAAAAATCTCGGTGGAGGGTTATCGATTTGATGTGTCCCTAACATTACACTCAATATATGGTCTATGATAGTAAAACAATCTCAGTCATATATGTGATGGTGATCTATTATTCCTGACTAGTGCTCACCCCCCTAGTCCTCAAGCCCTTGCTTGGACGGCCATCCTATCATTTACTCACTGATGAAGTAGCTAGGGTGTTGAAGCTTTAAGCGCTGTAGAATATATATATATATAACAGGGTACGGCCCGGCTAGTCTCCTCCTCCAAGGAACGGCCATCCCGTTCTGAGTATAAACTGTACAATTTTTGTTAAGTTTATTGCCGGAATGTTGGCTCTCCTGCGGAAAACCCCCACCTGGAGGATCATCCCAGGACTCGTAAGCGGTTAATAACCATGCTTTTTTGTTGTCGTCCCCTATTGGGTTGATGGCCTTTTTATGGCTTCGAAATGGAGGTTACTAAATGTGATGATCTTCCAGTCGTAGTCGTAGTCGGTCGTTCGTCATTGGTGGTTGGTGGTTGTTGGGCGCACCTTTTCGGCGTGTGGTTGTCGAACCGCCTCAGTAAAAGGCGGCTAAACGCCACTGAATTCATCACCAGATCTTTAACAAGTCGAGTTTTACATTCTTGGTAAACTTACATACCTTACAAGGTCGCCGCTATGAAGTTATAAAACTCCAAACCTGAGGACAGTATGGCTGGATGTCTTTTGGGGGGTTGGTTGATAACCTCACAGAGTTTCAATCCGGACCCTGAAAAAAAAAAGATCTGTATGTTTCCTACTAAATACTAGTACTCCCCAAAATTGTTAAAAGGTTGGCCTACTTGGCTGAGCACACCCCTTGAACTAATTCAATACAAATACCAAAAATGATGTTTTGGAAAATGCATTCAAATGTGGCGTCATTTTGGTTATCCATTCGTTAAACTTTAGGGGGGGGGGGTACTAGATGGTACTAGCATGTCCCAGGAAGTTAGGATCAATGGTTAGTAAATGGGCTATAACTTATAACCTACTTATAAATGAGATATATTGGGGTTATAAGGCGCTTACTATAACCTTGTACTAACTTCGAACAGGACCTCCAACTCACAACAAAAACCTGGGGCCCTTCTCGCCCAAGGCACGGCATGTTCGATGCAGGTCACAGGACCTTGAAGCCATGGTGCCTTGAGTCGCGAGAAAATGAAAGCTGTGAACCCAGGCAGTTTCAGGGAGGGTATAATCCTTACTGGACCTATACCCATATAGGATCCATGGGACTGGTATATTTACCTACATTTGATGGATTTTTATGATAAATATAGGTGAATATACCATACATGGATCCTATGGGATCTAATGATCATCACCTATTATATTTCGGGATTCAGACCCCTTTGTTTGGGAAATTGTTACTTCTTAAACTGTTAAATTGTCAGTGGTTTTCACCCGGCAAAAAGCGGGTTGCTCACCTATAGATTGTCTTGATAAGGAGCGTGCCAAACTATCTTTGCTGGTACTAATTTCATGGAATGTTCATAACTTCTCTTGTGATTTCAAAAAAAACCATTCAACCCCCTTCTTCAACCACCAACACATCAAGGCTGAACAACAGAACCTCGATCACCCTAGAAGTTTCACGGTGAACACAAATGCACACAGCCACTCCATCAACTCCGTCATTCCCCCCCCACCCCCAGTTGGAGGATCATCCTAATTTGTAAGTGGTTAGGATCACCCCCATTTATACATTTATAAGCCATGAAAAAGGCCATTTGGAAGGGGAACAACCCTACTTACCGGGACTTACTAACCATGTTTAATGGTAAATATAATAACCACTTACTAAATGGGATGATCCTCCAAACTCACCTATAAATCACTCAGATTCTCTCAAACCAGCTTTTCAAATACATTCTGGAATTGACCTCAGGGTGACCTCATCCATACCTCATTTGATGATAGATCCAAGCACTCGTTCCAATACCAAGAGACTGCGGGGATGTTCGTTGTGGTCACGGGTTCTCGAAAGTCCGCGGTGTAACAATCCGTCGGCCAATCCTGAAGGTTGGAATCTTGCGTCCGTCATGGTTGTGTAACAGGATCCGATCCTACTCCCCTGAAAACTAACATGTCCCCTGAAAATTAATGGTTGGAAGATGTATTTCCTATTGAAATAGTCCCTTTTTAGGGGATATGTTAGTTTTCAGGGGTGTAAACAAAAAAAACGCAACAAACCAAAATTCATATTCTTAGCAGAAAAAACACAAAACAACTAAGTAAGTTATTATGAAGTTCATAACAGGAAAGCAACAAAAATTATTCTGGAATTCATGACGCGCAAACAAAAAACAACTAAACCATTAAAACTCATAACAAAAAGACTGTTGAATTCAAAACAAAACATCTAAGGGGATCTTCGAACACTTACATAGAAAAACAAAACTTCCAACCACTTCTTTTTCATGTCTATTTTTTGAGATCTCTGGGCCAGTTGGTGACTTTGGGGTTTGAAAAAACAACCAAAAAAATATACCTGTCTCCCTTTGCATTTGTTCTTTTTTGAAGAATGATACTTGGAAAACGATCCGGCATCCTCTTGAAATGGATTGAAATGGTCCCTTTTTGGAGGACTGGTTATCTTTTTGGTGGGAGTATATCGAATTCATGTTTTTTGAAACCAGATTTTCAAGTTATGAAAGGTTTCAATGACAACTTGGTTGATCTAAAGAAATCATCCTGAGCTTTCACCTAAAGATTTGAACTTGCAAAAGGCACAGCACACAACACACCTTTGCTAACATCATACCCATATCATGAGAATCTAAGGGTACCCCCCCAATGCCACCCCTCCCAAAGGAAACAAGACCTTCAGAAAGGGGGGTCTTTCTTGGGGGGAAAGGGAATTGGGGGGGTACCCGTCAGATTCTCATGACCATAGGACCCATCGGTAAATCTCTATATATATATATATACATATATACAACTACTTTTGGCCTACATGGATCCTGTGACTATAGATTCTTGTTGCGAAAATTGGGCAAATGATCTCACAAAAATATTGCCAGTACATTTAGGCTCTAGATTTACCATACAAAAATAATCAAAATCTAGGCAAAACTTGGGAAAACCCCTTCTAAGGGTTTGACTCTTGGTGGGTTACCAGTAGAGCCCCACTAAAGTCGAAGGGGCTGCAACAAGTCTTGTCTCACGACCACCCAGTTCGCAACGTGATGGCCATACATGACACAACGCCTTCGAGTTTGTGGGAACTAATTATCTGCGAAGCCTCTCTTTTGCTTGTTTGAAGCAAGTGATCCGGCTTTGGCAGTTTGGAACAGAATTGGGAGCAACAACACTCAAACACGGGTGATTGCGATTGATGGTAATACTAGAAGGAACAGTGTTCGTCCCACCTCTTTTCATAGACATATGAAGGCTTTCCATTGTGTTGGCAGTTGCGACAGGGTTAGCAAGAATTGGTCTAATTGTTAGACCAGACATCTGCCTACCCCCAGGGTGAATTAGTAGAGATTTGCAATCTTTGGTGAAAAAGGACATTGGAAAGATGGCCTCGCCATGTATGGCAGCAATGGCCTTGATACAACTCCTGAGTGCAGCAATCTGATCCTTGACAGGATTTTCCAGGAGAGAGCTGGCACTTCCTTTAAAGACTTCGGTATATACATATTGGCCTTTCCATTTTCCCTGAGTAACAGGTGGAAAACATGCCGTGGAAATACATAAGTCAGTGAGAAGTTCAAGCCACGTGACTCCAATGTCATTGGCATGCTGTGTTTGGGGCCATTTGAGACTTCGTAACCAAACCACAACGGCAGAAGCAAAGTAAGGAGGATGAGGAATAGTGGAGTACACACTATTAGCAACATCACAGGTGTAACTATGAGTCTCACCACTGATTTGCCATGCCTTGGCATCAATTTTGTTCTCATGGCTAGTCAAGGCCTCACGCTCTTCACAGAAATCATTCTTGGGCAAAGTTTTTGTAAGTTTGCAAGCGAAGTCCATGTAGCCTTTGTGCAAGGTTTTGACAGCAGAGTAGTGCTCGTTGATGCCTGTGGAGATCATTTTGAGGTCATCTGGAAGATTTTGGATAAGATTACTTGCGATTGAATCAGCGAGGTAGTTTCCAAGAACATTGTATTGGACGATAGGATGTCTTGGGAGATTCAATGGCTCATGTGCTTTGATGTGGTTGAAGCGAATTTCCTCTTCCGTACGAAGATTGACAACTGAAATGAGGAGAATGACGAGGTCCCAATTTTTGCATTTGTGAAGTTTGGTGATGTCACCTTTGCTTTCAATGACTTTACTCAAGGTGTCAAGAGCATAGGTACTGTCAGACCAAATACAAACACGATGTTTAGCAAGTGAAAGGCATTGGATAATTGCCATAAGTTCACCACGATCATTCGTTTGTTTATTTGGTACATGCCCTGAAGCAATAGACTTAAGAGTAGTTGGCCATTCATTGTTGTCCTGATACAGTTTGCCAAGTTCACACCTTTTGCAGTCATCATGAAGGTCATCACCTACAACCGACCATGAAGCCAGACTAGCACTTGGGCAATCCGGAAAACTGCAACTTCCGTCAGTGTAGAAGGTGTAAATTGTTGATGGGTCACTGTAGCAGTTAGTTTCATCTTGTAACAGAGAAACCGGGAACAAAGAACAGATTTGCAAGAGGCGAACTTCATCTGGATGGGTAGGAATAGTGGGTGAGAAGGCCCAATAAGGATAAAGCCTTTGAACTTCTTCCAATAACGATTTGTAGGGGTGTCGGATACCGTCAAAGAAGGTACAATCAAAGACCCTGTGTGACATAGAGTCAGTTTTTCCTGATTGGCAAAAGCAACAACTACCATCATGATCTTGCCAATGTCTGGCTTTGTTGGCACAAGTATAGGCACCCATGATGTGCTTAATGGAAATCTTTTTGTCAACTTCATCATAGTGGGCAATAGATGAAAGTGTAGCAACAGGGTTAGGTGTTGGGATGTCACAAAGTCCTTGCCTGTGCGAGATTTCACATAAAACCTTTTGGGTCCAACTTGATGAGATCTGTTGGTAAATGAATTCCAACGGAGTGGTAAAAAGATCAATGACGATTTGGTTATCAGTCGAAGGGGCTAAGAGTAGAAGGACCACCCAAGGTATGCCAAGAAAGTAAACTTACCATGCATACTACACGGGCCATTACCAACCCAAACCAATGCATTTTGAAGGGCAAATCAGCAAAATGACCATAGATTTGCATTGTTTCATTCCTCCTATGGGTAATGTAATGACCCCTATCCTATGGGATAAACATGTTTGCAATGATCTGGGAATACAAGTTACTTCACACAAAAATGCATGTAAAAAAGGGAATTGCATATCAAAGATAAACAAGCAAAGCAAATCAACAACTTTGCATGTTTTGAATTTCTTATCCAACAAAACTTCAAATTGTACTCAGCCAATAAGCGCATATTAGCGCTTGTGTTGCTGGTTTGCAATTCTTGGATTTGAGCTTCAATAGTATTGCTTTCCTACAAGAAAATACGAATAAACAAATTCCCCCCCAAAAAAACACCAACAGAAATCAATAGTATTTGTTGCACCCCGGAAAACTTACATTTTGAAGCCCAAGTTATGAAGGTTTGGTTTTTCGATGATTGTTCCTGCACATGTCGGGGTGATTTTCAGATTTTTCAGGCTCAAAATGTATGACAGCTCACCATCCAAAAATGGGTTGCGAAGGCTGGGTGGAATGGGATTTTTTTGAGTTTTCAACCCAGGTTGTCTTCTGATCCCAAAAAGAGAAGCTCCAAATCCGCGATTGTTGCCTTGGTGACGTTGGTGAGGTCATGCGTTTTCCAAAGGCAGTTCCACATCTTCTTTGGTTTGCGCAGCATCGCGATAGCATCGCGCAGTCGTAACAATGATTCTTTGTACACACAGATTGGCCAGCATGTCGGTGAATGCGGCACAAGCGAAACACAATTCGAATCTGTTGAAAGAGACAAAGGCCCAGATTAACCTCCTGCCGATCTTGTCCTGCAGTTTTAGAGCGTCCGCTCCAGTGGCATAGCGACAGGTGGAATCTGCCTGAAATCTCTGGCCAGCACAAGCTTGACGCCCCCAAACGGGAACCTCGCACCACAGACACATGCGCCCTTACTCTGGCAATGGTTGTCACGAAACATCTCTAACCGCCGCTGTTGCAATCGTTGATGTACATGTTTTTTAAGGAATGCTTTTATATATCAGGAGGATTCAAATACCTAAACGGTTCATGGATGGCAACACTTCCTAAAACTGACATAGCCACATAACTCTTGAAAAATGGTGGTCGGGAAGCTATCCTTTCCTTTTGGGGTTCCGCCTATCTTTAGCGGCAAATTGTTAGTTTTGTCGAGTGCAAGTCTCAATGACTCAATGAAACCACCAATTAAACCAAACTGCTTCAATTGCCTTTGGAACTGAAAATCAAAACCAATGTGTTCCCCCAAAAAGGAAAAAACACCCTGAAAACAAACATCGGGCAAATTCATTTGAATATACAAGACCTGAATCAAAAACAATCTTTGCTCCTATTTTCTTCCGATGGTGAGAAAAAAAACACATATGGTGATATCATGGTGATGAATCCCATGGTGGTAAACTCCGCAAACCACCACCTGAAACAAAGTAGATCCAAATTACACTCCCTACCACTAACAGCAAAAACCTCTGAAAAATGGTGGCAAAGGGAGACGATCCGCTGAGCCTATCTTCAGGGGCAAGCTGTTAGGGCACAAGGTGGGCCCAAAAAGCAGTTATCACTATAGGGCCCCATAACTCCGTTGATAGTTAGGGGTGAAGTAACCTCAGTGAAACCTATTTATTTTCGGACATTTATAGGGGTTATATACATGGTGATACATAAAACTCCATTTATAACTGGATGGTAGGGGCCCACCGGATCCAGGACTTCTCCACGATTCACCATCATCTCCAACGGGTGCTGTCAAGCATCTGCCCGGGCCATTCTCAATTCCTCTTCTAACACACGCACCTGGCAGAGAAAAATCAGCGACTCTGCCGAGCTTCGGTAAAACACGGAGGAAGGAAGAAGACATACTTATCTGGCTATGGTTGGTGAAAAATATTGGTCACGATGGGAATCTTCCCCAAATAGGGGTGAACATAAACATTTTTTTGAAACCACCACCTAGTAACTTATAGTTACTCCTAGCTTGGTTAAATGGATACGGATTCGCAACTTTGGAAGTAAACAAGAACTGAACACCAGCTGGGTAATTGCCAAAAAACAATTACCCCCCGAAGACATCCAACCATATCCATCCGTCCCCAGAGCATCGATTTTCTCTTCGTACAAAGTGGTTGAGACATTAAGTTGACCTCTGAGGGTTGATTCGCCCTGGTGAAGTTCAACGAACCGAGTTCCGTTGGTTCAAAAAAAATGTTTGTTTATCAAAAAACTATGGAACACACAAAAAACAATGTATTCTGCAGAATATACTATGAATATACTATACTTTGCAGTGATTCTCTTGTGTTTGGGAAGTGAAGAGAAGATATGTATATATATATATATAGCTGAAACAACATATCCACATCATGTTTGTTAAAGAACATAAAATAATATATCACGTATAAAGTTTTGCTCTTCGCGTTACCAAGAACTTGTACATATATTCACGTACAGTTTATGTTCTTTTCTCGGAAACTAACATAATATATGATTTCCCGTATGTTCTTTTCCACCATTACCATTCTTCTTATGCCTTTTTAATATTCACCCCCACTTTCATGGTAAAAGAACAGCACCAACGACCAGCGAGTCGTCGCAAGTCATCCCAAAAGGGGTTTCTGCAGCCCGGGTTGCCCCCAGCTATATGGGGAGCGTCGCTTCGTGTTCACACCGGCAAAGAGAGAATCTAAAGACTGCCGAAGAGTAGAATCACATAGTGAGGAGACACTGCTCCCAAACCCCAAGTACGACCACGACCAAAATTTTGCAGAACATGCACCATCAAGTGTGCAGAATTTTGTGTGTTGGTTATAGAGCCCTGACAGGGCCTTGATGACTTGGCAGTCGGCACCACGAAGATTGAAGATATGCAAAGCTAAAAATTACTGGAACTGTGTCAAAGGACTTAGCCATGTCGTAGGACAAGCCAGCTGCATGGAATCTGTCCCGACAGGCCTCCGACATATACAAACATGTTTGGTAAGCCAATGCGTCTGTTGCTTTGGCTTGCTTGAGACCGAAGGCTTGTTCTGAGTTCCAATGAGGTAAACCAGCTTTCACGTAGATTATCCTGATGAATCCACTCGGGAAAACATCCCCCAAAAGAATAACCATCCCATTACCAAGACTTGTCGTTCATAGGTTTCTACATGTTAGAGTAGCTATTCAGTTATTGATTTTATCATCTAATTATATAATCCTCAGCATCGTTTCCCACTCCCACTTGGTTTTTCAGGG
Organism: Breviolum minutum Mf 1.05b.01; assembly: GCA_000507305.1. NCBI lineage: Eukaryota > Dinophyceae > Suessiales > Symbiodiniaceae > Breviolum > Breviolum minutum. The sequence continues at coordinate 31,974 of DF241474.1, forward strand.
AGCTATCTTCGTCTAGATAGTGGTGGCTCACCCCAAAGAGTCTTGGTAATGGGATGATATTCTTCACAAAAAGGATTTACCATTTTCCAGAAATAATAATCTCACCAACCAGGACTAACCATGTTACTGCAAATAGTAATTTCACCATCCAGGATTAACATGGATTAACCATTTTGGGCACCTAATAATTTCACCTATCTGTGGTGGAACAGGATTCCATTACTGAGCCAGGTCCCTTACTAAGCCACAACATCTCTTCGTTCCGATTTAAAAGCTTTCACACAAAAAGGGAGTCTGAAGGACCCAAAACTATCTTTTGAATACAATTGCAATTGTTCCGTGCTATATGAATACTATACTATATAATACCACACCCATTGCTATTTCACTATTGTCAATCATATTACAAGTATGTAATCAAATCATTTGCTTTACCGTAAAAACTAGTTGGTGGTTTAGACCCAGTTGAAAAATATTAGTCAACATTTGGAATCTTCCCCAAGTAGCGGTGAAAATAAACAATATTTGAAACCACCACCTAGAAAACTATGTTGTTTTTTAATGTTGCAGTGGCAGACACTGGTTGGGTCCCCATATTTGTCAAATCACCAATGGTGTTGGGAAAAACAAAAAACAAAACGATGTCAGCAGTTAGGCACCTCGGCCGCTTGTCGACGTTGTGTTTCCATGAGTGCAAAGTGAGCATCCTGAGCAACCAAAGAATAAAAGATGTGCCAAGGTTTGAACTCCTTATGGGGGTTTTCTAAAATGGTGGTACCCAACAACCATGGGTTTTCCTACTAAAAATGATCATTTTGGGTGTTTTGGGGGTACCACCATTTACGGAAACACCCTTATATTGAGATAAACTCATCCCACCTTTTAATACTGTTGATGGCCGAAATCCTGCACCACCAAGGATGATGATGATGATGATCCCATTATTTATAGGGTTTTAACCATCCCAGGTGGTTGTTTGGGATTTCTTCCATCAACAGTAGGAATCCTTATTTCATGTGTATATAAACCCCTACGGAATCGGGTTGGTGAGTTTATCCCCAACTCATATGGAGTTTAAATGGAGTTCGGACCCGATCGCACAAATAAAAAGCTCTAAATACCAACTTTCACAAGTTTTGACAGCGCTATACTGGTTGGTTTTTTATATGGATCCTTACAATGGAAACCCCGTTGTAATCCCAATGATATAAGTGGGTACCCATGCCATCCATGTATGGTATATTTACCAACATTTGCCATAAAAATCAACCATTCATCTAGGTAAATATACCAGACATGGATCCTATGCGGTAGGATTTCATCCCCTGTAGAAACTATAAATTTCCGCAGGGTCACCTGGTCGCCTGGTCGCCGCTCCAGTAGGCTCGCAGGATCGTACTGAAACTGACCCCTTGTGCTTCTACATGAGCCACAAAAAAAAACCTTATTACTTTCCATTATGCTAGTTTGTTTATAGGGATCCTTATTGTGGCTTATTATAATCCCTATGTAATTTGGTAGTATAATCCCCTAAATAACCTAACCAACCAGGGTTTTTTTCATTGCTCACATGTTCCCATGGTTGACTTCTTGCAAGCAACACTATGATCCTCTGAACTCTTCAAATATACTACTTTTGGGCTAAACAAAAAGGGGGCACCTCCAAATTTCATGGTGCCATTTTAAAATGCTAGTTACTAGTGTTGAACCAACCCATGAATGAAAAATATGCGCCAGTCAAATTGAATCATTGGAGTGAACAGAAGGCATATTTGTTTTAAACACGGACCTAGGTGAAAGGAATGGGTAAGTGCATGTAATTCACATTAGATTGTATATTTACATGGATTATTATTTACTACGGCTCTTTTGGAAATGCATTTCACCACGTCCCAGGGATCTTAGGGGGAAATGTTCGTTTCAGGCAAGGTAGGCAGCGTGGTGGACATTTTTTACTCCTTGGAAAACCCATTTTCTTAACATGTAGGGTGGGCCCCGGATCCAGCCATAAATGTGGTGAAATAACCCCCTATAAACTGGTTATAAACGGTTATAAATGGGGTTGTAAACCGGTTATACGTGAGGTTATGACAAACATTTTTGGGTATGTTGATTACCTACCATACCTACCAAAACATTCAACAACAAAAACAATTAACAAAAACAAACACGATGTCTTGAAAAATTCTGAGGATGCCAAGTTTTCTCCTCAGAATACTTGAAAAAGATACTCCTCATATTGGGCAAATGAAGAGATTTTGCTGGGCGCACCCTACTCACATGTCAGGAAACAGCAAACTTCCCACCACAGAACTGCACGGCGGCTGCTTTTAAGTGGTGATGTCAATCTTCAAACACTGGTCATTATACCAATGTAAACACTCAAGATTACTATAAAATTTGCATTGCTTGAGAAACCTGAGTTGAAAATTGTGAGTCAGAGTCAAATTGCAAACTCTGCCACAAATACCCAAATTTCAATGTATGGTATATTTCCGTGCATGTACCATAGAAATTAGACCGTTTCTAGGCAATCATACCATACATTGAGTGTCTGGGATAGGGATGACTGGATGACAATCCAAACCGCTCTCCCAGCTGTCGCACCTGTGCCTCATAGGATGGAGCAACTGGAGCATAAGCCTCTCACCGTTCTTTTTGTTCACTGGGTGCATCTAGCAGGAAAAAAACCAGTTGGAAGTGAACGGATCAATGGGTTGATCCAATGGGTTGAAAAACCTTGTTATAAATGGGTTATTATATTGGGGCAATAACCCACGTACTAACCTTTTACTGACTTCCTGATTGGGGTTTTAATCCACTTACTAACCTTTTACTAACTTCCTGGCGCATCCAAGTACCCCTCCGGAAATCAACAAATGTCCCCTGGAAAAGAAATCATTTCAAAAAGGAAGCCACATGGTCTTCCCAGCATCACTTTTTGAGGGGCGAAGTCGTAGTTCTCCGCGGAATATGTCGTAACTTCCGGTGGACCACCCTTCACAGTGAACTGCCTTTCCTACAAAAAAAAGATGGATCTAAGTGCCTTGAGACATTTTGTTGAGCCAAGTTATTCATACCTGTGAGAAATGTTCTTCAGACTTCCTTTGTCAGCTAATTAATCTTCCAAAATAATCCTCTTGGAAGTGTAGTTGAAGGAAAAACTTTGGAGGCCTATGGAACTTTCGGCCGGCTTTCCACACCCACCTGTGGTGCATATCCAGCGCGAGGAAATGGGGCATATCCCATGACAGAGTTGGCAGTTTCGCCCAACGTTGGAAGGATGTCACAACCCAAAAAACACGAAGATAAACTGCGAGTGTTGCACTGTTTGCATCCTTTTTTTTGGACGTGCTTAGGTATCTTTGCTAAGAAAAAAACATGAAGTGTCCCTATTGTTTTTTTGGGGGGGGGTGCAAATTGAACACTTTGGCAACCAAGTCTTTGTTATTGAAAACCTCTTTTGGACCCTGAATAACGTTGTTTGATCTTCTTTCTTTGGTTTATTTGGGACGTGCGGGACAAAGGATAAGAAAGTCTTTCTGAAATGGTGATGGCGGAACGTAAGCATTGCACGTCCATTGAATGTTATTTTCCTAACAAATGTTTGTCATCACAACAAAATGTTCAGTCAGTTTCTTGTGCATGGCGTGCATATTGGTATGGCTTTTTAAAAGAATGCACCCAACATGGATCATTGGAATACTAAGTATTCCAAAATGGTGGGTCTCAATGTTGATTCGACAATTCAACACATTGATGGAAGGCTTGCTACTACCATGGTTCCAAGGCTTGCTGGAGGGGCAACCCGTTTAGGCCAAACGTGTTGGTCATGGATCCATACTTTGAAACACTCTACTCCCGCAACCGTTCCTTTGAACAGTTGATTCACTTGAACCAGGAGGTCGGTTCAAATGATCCAAGCTTTTTTTTAGGAGCGCCAGTGGTTGATACCTGGTATCTATGCAACTTAAATGGAAGCACTTTAAATATTGTACATATATATATATATAAATAGATATACATACAATCTATGAGAGGGATAATTGAAACATATTAGTCAATTTGGATCATTTCCCCAAGTTTGGGTTTAACATCATCTCAGAAACCGGTGCCTAGATGTGTTAATTTTCACAGCTCACCGTTTCTCTTGTATTTAAGGATTCGGCTTGTACCGAAGAAATGCGATCACTGCCCAAAATGAAAACTGGATGCAAAATTGATATCATTGTTTTCAGGCAGAATTCTACCCTGATTTATTGTCNTGTTAATTTTCACAGCTCACCGTTTCTCTTGTATTTAAGGATTCGGCTTGTACCGAAGAAATGCGATCACTGCCCAAAATGAAAACTGGATGCAAAATTGATATCATTGTTTTCAGGCAGAATTCTACCCTGATTTATTGTCAAAAAATCTCAGACCAATACAAAAACATGAATATACATACATAATGCATGTATATATTTTAACTTAACGTTTATCATGTTCTTCCTTTGCCCCTGCAATGTGTACCAAAATGAAAGCAAAACGTATATTTGAAATATCAAATCTACTTTGGTGCGGAAAAGAAGTACATTGAAAAGAAAAATACTTCAAGGATTTTGGCCGGAACAAAAATACCCTAAGAATCCTAAACTTCAAAAATTCCTCAAACTAAAGAAACAAGAATAACTCAAGGATTTTGGCACGGTAAAAAATAAAAACCTTGAACGCAACAAAAACCTTCAATTGGAAACAACTAATTAAGGATTTTGGTGCGGCAAAAAAAATACAAGCAAATCAATCCTTGAATTAAAAAAAATAAATTAATTTAAGGGAAAAAAAATTAAGGATTTTGGTTCGGAAAAAAAATAAAATACAAGCAAATCCTTAAATTAAAAAAAATAAATTAATTCAAGGAAAAAAATAATTTAAGGATTTTGGTTCGGAAAAAAAAATAAAATACAAGCAAATCCTTAAATTAAAAAAAATAAATTAATTTAAGGAAAAAAAAATAAGGATTCTGGTTCGGAAAAAAAATAAAATACAAGCAAATCCTT
>DF241474.1:38539-79075 GCA_000507305.1 Breviolum minutum Mf 1.05b.01
TTTTTGCCCTTATTTTTTTTTGATTAATAAATTTCTCTCACAAGTTCTCTTCAGAAATTTTGCCAAAGCAAAAAAAATATTTAAATTATTTTTTTCCTTAAATTAATTTGTTTTTTTTTATTTAAGGATTTGCTTGTATTTTATTTTTTTTCCGAACCAAAATCCTTAAATTATTTTTTCCTTAAATTAATTTATTTTTTTTAATTTAAGGATTTGCTTGTATTTTATTTTTTTTCCCGAACCAAAATCCTTAAATTTTTTTCCTTAAATTAATCTATTTTTTTCAATTTAAGGATTTGCTTGTATTTTATGTTTTTTCCGCACCAAAATCCTTAAATTAATTTATTTCTTTTAATTTAAGGATTTGTTTGTATTTTAATTTTTTTTTCGCCGCACCAAAAATTCTTATATTTGTTTCATTATTCTTTTAATTTAAGGATTTGCTTCTATTTCATTTTTTTCCGCACCAAAATCCTTAAATTAATTTATGTGTTTTTAATTTAAGGACTTGCTTGTATTTATTTGTCTCTCTTGTGTCGAAGGTTTTTTGTCCGACTAGCACTGCTAAGAGCACATTCAGCATTGACAAAAGACTCTACAATCAATTTATTCGATCAAATCAGTTTGATACAACATTTTGAGCGCTTAAATCTTATCCTGGAGCTCTTGTAGCACAAAAAGTCAGCAAATTTGCTTTCTTATTTTTTCATTTAAGGACTTTCTTGGACCGTTTTTTCCCTTGAAATGTTGTAACACCAAAAAAATCCTTAAATTCATGTTTTCCTTAAATTAGTCTTATTTTTTTTTTGCATAGAAGGATTCTGTTTTTTCACCAGAAAATCCTTAAACTTGTTTATTAAACATTTAAGGTTATTTTTTTACATTTCAGGAGTTTGTTTTTTTTCCGCGCCTTAGGATGTTTTCGGTTTAAGGATTTTTTCCCGCGCCAAAATCCTTCAATTAAGTTGTTGTCTTAAGTCTATGGATTTTGTTGCATTTACAGTAATGGTTTTGTTTTTTTTTCCCACGCCAAGATCCTTAAGTTATCTTTTTGATTTAAGGGTGTTTTTTGCATCTAAGGGTTGTGTGTTTTTTTCAGCCCCAGATGCGTTCTAGGAAAAGATGAATAAGGTCACTAGGTTTCTTGGTCAAATTTATATAATCTTTTGCCATCAAACAGGTCCGCAAAGCAAGTGCTAAAGGCATAATCTTCCTGAACTTGCCTTTGTCTTGCGGATCTTTCATGTGTTTGCCCTTTCCTGGTTGAATGTTGTGTCCATTTTTGTTTTGTGCATGTGTGCGCATGCGCGTGTGCGTCCTTTAGTTACTTGTTGACAGATCACATGTCTGTCTTTTGTCTGCGATATAAATTTCTTTATACAGATTGACCTAACATGTCTTTTTTATGGCTAAACCATTGCAAAACAAGCCATGGCGGCCACTAAGAACATCTCTGAAGCTTCGAGCAGAACAGTACACATATGTGTATGTATTGTGTAGTATGTTTATGCTGTTGTTTGACAGATGATTTTGATTTCAGGTTGTATCTCTAGAATCTGTGACCGAAACCAGGCATTTATTTATCAGAAGCTTCATCCTTAAATACATGTAAAAATTTAACTGCGACATAGTGCCACCAACCTACAACACAAGCAGCGAAATAAAACGCAAGACCTGTGAAAATTATCACAGCTGAGTTCCAAGCAATCCACTTCGACAAGATAGTCCTGCATGTAATGGCAGAAATGATCAAGAAATTCCGAAAAATGATACCTTCAGCAAAAACAAATCCAAATTCATTTATCCAAACACCTGGAAAGATCATCAGTAATCAGCTATTGTTCACCACTTCTTCCGTTTCAAATGGGCGGGTATGCACTGTACGCACCATGCTTGGATGCTCCTTATGAAGGAAGGCTTGGGACAAGGCCATCTCAGGGCTGAAACGCTTCTCCGGGTCGATCTGCAACAAACCTTCCAAAGGATTTTTCGCCGCGGATTTTCAATTCGGTTTCGGGCAAGGTGGACTCGGATGCCGAGTTTTTTTAAGTTTCTATCATATGGTTTAGAAAAAGTACAGATCTGGATTTTTCGTTCAAAAAACTCCCCCACCATAATCACCATGTGGTAGAAAGCATCATCTTAACTCACGCCGCGGTTCTGGAGATCAACCCGAGGCCTTCCTGACACACTTTCTGGCTCCAAGATTGATGATCCATTGCTACATTGCTAAAATTTCATCATAACTTCACTAAGTCCCAACACATTTCCTGAAGCCAGGGACAAAAAATACAGATGCTTCCCCCAACCCTCCGCAAAACAACAACAACAACAACAACAACAACAACAACAACACAACACACAACAACAACAACAACAACAACAACAACAACAACAACAACAACAACAACAACAACAACAACAACAACAACAACAACAACAACAACAACAACAACAACAACAACAACATGCAGAACAAACAGACCATATGGAAAACACCACCGTTTCTGTTTCCCTTTCCCGCATCCCGGCCAAAGCAGTTTCCTGCTTGCCGGGTTTTCCGCCTTGGACAAAGCTCAAGAAGTGATGATGCCGATCCAAGACGAACCTCAAAGTCCAAAATGCCAACAAAACAAATGCCAGTTTTTGTTTCCTGGTGGAACCTACCATCAACCGTTGGACAAAACAAGTATATATAAATATTTGTCCAACCAAATTGGAGCGTTTGTTTTTTTGGTTAAAACAAGGTTCAGATGTAAAGATACAAAAATGGTTGAAAGCACCAGCTAGTTTTCTCTGGTCCTTCATGTGTGTTTGGATCACCAGTTTCACCCAACTGAGACATTGAGATGGTTTTGGAGGGATTCCCTTCAAAAATTCCCCCAAAGAAACAGCACGAAGACTAGACTTGATTCCTTTTGAGTACCTTCCCAGCTTTCCAACAAAACCACCTGAAATGTCTCACCAACTCAACTGGAAAATTTGGTCGTGAAAAAACTGCTGAACAAAAAAATCACTGCGCCAGCTATGTTAAACTTTGGGCATGTGCGGTCTGAAGCAATTTACATCCACAACTTTGCTGGAAAAGTTCACTTCCACGCCTTGTAGCCATGGTTTTTTCACTCGAAATCCGGCGATTTTCGGCCAGCAGTCTATTCACCAAAATTTCGACAACTTTTTCTTACAAATTCTCAAAGGTGGAAGTCTCCATTTTGGCCATCAACGGAAAATATATGCAAATTTTCCTTAACATGATATACTTTCATCAATTGATTTTTGATAATGGTACGTCCCAGTCCCATCCTTTAAAAAAAAACCTTCAAAAACTCGCCCCTGGAAAGATGCAAAGGGCCTCGCATAAGGAACCCATTACCTTCTACCATTTCTTAGGGCTTTAAGTTGTTTTGAAAAAATAGGGGAACTCAAAAGGAATGATGAACCACAGAACTCTACCTTCCAAAAAGGCCTGATGTTTCACGTGGCTATTTCTGAGATTTTCACCCGAGGGGTGAGTGGACTGGCTATCAACTATCTTTTGTTGCACCTCGACCCATTTCGGAAAACGACACCGCAACCATTCTTCATCTATCATCAAGAAACTCCTGCAACACCGGCATATGCTGTACATGTTCCACCTGCCATGACGCTGGAAGTGGCTTCACCAGGTGCAAAAATAGCGAAGCATCATTTTTCTGGAAAAAAAACCCATGGTGAAGCATTTTCCAAGCGATTTTTTGGTGCTATTTTCTTCTTTGCCGATGTTTCTTCGATTTGTTTCCCCAAAAAAACCGCCTGACGCTGTGCTTCATCGTCGTCCGGCCACAGGAGGCGACCGACAGGATCCTGGGCTTCAAAGATGGATGGTACTCCCCATGTGATCTGCTTGGTGGTTGCAGGTTGAACCAACCCATCTGAAAAATATGAATGTCAAAATGGAACTTTTCCACCAATTTTCGGGGTGAAAGTTAAAAAGGACTTCACAGGACCAAGTAGTGATTTTAATGGTTGCCCAACATTGATGGTTCCAAAGCTGCTCGAATTGAAAGATGGATGGCCCTACGTTGAGATGTTACCAAGGTACTCCCCCGAAAACTAAGAGTTCGCCGCTGAAAATCCACGGTTGGAAGATGGAACTACTTTTTGGGATGGTCCTTTTTGAAGAGATATGCCAATTTCTGGGGGTGCCCAAATCGCCAAATTTCATCATTTCTACCCTTTTCCGATCACAGGATAGAATGAATCACAGTCTTCTCTCAGTGGCTTGGTAAAGGAGCTCTCAAAAGGGGCCTTTATGGGCAAAGCTACACTTGGAGAGCTGTTTCATTGAAGGAAACCACAAGATGATTCCAGTTGATACCCCCCAAAAACAGCTTCTTCCCACTGTCGCCGGGCAGGGGCAACATCGAAAAAGGATACTGTAGTACATACACATTCCACATGTAATGTCATGATGATCATGATGATGATGATGATGATGATGATGATGATGATGATGATGATGATGATGATGATGATGATGATGATGATGATGATGATCACGATGATGATGATCACGATGATGATGATCACGATGATGATGATCACGATGATGATGATGATGATGATGATGATGATGATGATGATGATGATGATGATGATGATGATGATGATGATCATGATGAAACACGTCAATTTCATATGATCCTTGCGGGATCCCTTTTCAAGTAGTCATTGACCGTCAAAAACCGGGGGAGGGAGATGGATCCCATCAACTTGCCACCACGGGACGAAGGTGACACCTTTCTCCAAGATCCCTGCGGCAGTTTCCGCGTTTTCCATGTCACCCATGGTTGCAGGTCCCCCAGAAAAACACCATGGGAAAACACATCCATGTGTATTTCACGCACAAATGTCATCCATATCTTGAGTGTGTTTCAGTCTCACGATGCAAAGGTCTCTAAGATTGATAAGAAATCGTGAACATAAAGAGATTTGTATTTGACGAATTGTATCAGAGAGGGATATGCTCCATCCATACTGCTGATGGCTGACATCCGGCGGATTTTTTTCAAGGTCGTTATCTGGTGGGATTTAACAGACCCAAGATCTCAAGTGGGAACCCAGACCTATATCGACAGTATGTAGATGATACTGTATTGGTATTGGAGTTCCATAAGGAGCTTGAATTGCCTTGGCTTCAAGGATGGTCTACCAGGATGTCTACCAGGATGGGAAATGGTTCTTATCAACGCCCCCCAGAGTTTCTTTGATTTTATTGGGGTCCTGTAACATTTTAAGGATACCAAGCAACGATTCAGAACAACTTTCTACCTTGAAAAACCCTGAAATGAAGAGAGCTTCATCTTTAGTATCTCTTTTTGTGGTGCTTTTATTGTGAATGATATGCTGGAGTCTGAGCAAAACTATGGCAAACTAGTAATATAATGATCCACAAAGCCTGAAATCGTTCTGCAGGTCTAGGCCCGAAAAAGTTCACAACTAGCTGGTAATCATGGTTACAACATGAAATCTGATATCAGTGTGAACTAAAATTAGTGCATGTAAAACATCAGGCGGTTTGGGTAGGATTCCCTCTTCTGAACCAACTAGATAAAATCTACATTTTGTGGGGTTTTGGTCCCGTGGCCATAAATTCACACATGAATCAGAAGTGTCCTTGATGGGTCAGCCCTCTGTATTTCAGGGAGTCCGGATATTTTTTTTTGTTGGGAATAGTGTCTCATGCAACACCGTATTTCGGATGGGGAATGATGGGGATGATGAACCTTCTATTTGCTTATCTTTTTTAGGAGTCGCAGCCCATGTCACTGTTAAAATCATCCATCTCTTCCACTTGCGTTTGCATCCCCAAGTTCAAAGCTACAACTCGAGTGAATGGCTGATCATATTTGATCAACCTGCATTTTCCTGAAACAAGGTGGGTCAAACAAGCCTACAACCCTATCTTCTGTGTATTTTGGGGTGATTTCGTCCTCATTTTCCAGAACAAATGCTGAATCCAAGGCGCTTTCAGCCACACCATTGGCCATATATCTGGGAATGCACAATCCAGTGATATGCCTTGGAGTTGAAAACAAGGCATCATTGCCAGCTTTGATGGAAGAAAATTCTGGAAAAAAAATGTAGGAATATATGCCTATATATATATCTATCTATTTAAATACACATTTGGAAACAATTCTCAAAACATAGCAATTAACGTATCTTCTTAACTTTTGATTCTGGTCAATTCTTGTTATTCTCGACAACCTGGGTTTTTGGTCAATTTTAGCAGGATCTTCAGCATCAAAGGGGTCATGACCGGTGAAATTGTCTGGGCACATCGATGGGCGCCGAGGAGCTAGGCTAAAGAGGTAACACTTCACCCCTCATTCGGAAGGATGATCGTTTCCGTTTTGGGGCCTCCCTTCTCTATGTGTAGGGCAATTCCCTGAATCAACAGCTACGTGTGTTTCACACAGTTTCGGGGTGGCCAAAAAAAAAATCAGATACGCCAATGGGAAACGAATGCGGGAATCAAACTATGGAGTCTGAAAGATCTGAAATCATGCAGCGAGGCTTTCAGAACTAGTGCCTTTGAAAAAATCAATGATCGTGCGAAACTTGAAACATCCTGGGTTTGATGCTTCAATGCCCAGATTTTTGAATCCATCGCAGATACCCCTGAAAGATATCCCAAAAACATTTGACTCGCGAACAGTTTGAAAAAAAATCCTCTGCAAAAAGGGGAAGAGTTTCGAAACAAAAAAGTCGATGGGTACAGGGTATCTTCCAATTTCTTTACATGTATCGGGCTTGGGTTTTGGTCATAAATCATTTGGGACAAACATTTTACATCAAACAATTTGACCATTTACCCCAGGTAAAGAGTGACCAGCACCACAAAAAAATCCATTGAAGCTTGGCTGCTCCATGGCTGCCAAATGTTCCATCTCATCATGCACCTGAAGGCTTCGGACCCCCGGGTGAGAAAACATGAGAAAATGATGGTGCTGGCCATGGTCAAATTGTCACTAAACCTCTAGTAAACTAACATGAATAGCTGGCAAAATGGACTTTCAATTTTGAAGGACGTATTTTTCATTGAAACTTGTGATTTTCAAATTGCCATATATGTTACATTTACTGCAGTGTACTTGGATGGCTTCTTCTGCCACCAAAAATTGTTGATGTGGTTCGCTAGTTCTTTAGGAAAGGCTTTGTGGTGAATGTCCCCTTGCTGATATTCATGTAAAAAGGTTGATGACCATCATTTTAAGCCTGTGAGGGTGATGCTTGAAAGATCTACCAAAAGGACACAGATATTCGCACCAATATAGCAACAAACATTATGACAAACTGCTACATGGTGACGTCATCTGGCACTGCTGAGCGGTCTCATGGAATATTGACACTCCTACCTTTGTCCACTTTTTGGCCCTGTTTGCACCCCACTACATGTAACATGAACAGAGTGCTTATCGATCATCTTCCACCCCATGTTGAACCTGGCCAAATCAGTTTCACCCGGGGGATTCGATAGCAAAAATGGATAGCAAAGAGAAACTCCTGAAAAAGAAAAAAAAACAAAGTCAGGAAGTTGGAAGTGCTTTTAAGGGTGAATTTCCTTACACTCCGAAGACAACAACCAATTTGCATCCTGACCTGCATTCATTTGAAGCAATGATAAGTATCAATGAAAAGCTTTTTTCTCCTTCCAGTTCCTCAACAGTGGTGTTTTGCTTCGTTCAAATCACCTGAAAAAGGGAACAAAATTGCTCAAGTTTGGAAAGACTGTAAGGAAAAATATAACATAAAGGCCTAGTTTACTTAGCACCAGCAGTCCATGTCCTCACTTTGTACGTTCTTTCGGCACCGGAAACAGGCGATCGCCCGTGTAGAGCGTCGCGAGCAAACAGCCCAAACTCCACATATCATGCGCACAACCTGCCCCGCTTGCAGCTGTAGGATCAACAGAAGTAGCATCAACAAACAAGAAATATCCACTGTTTGTTATCGTGAGATATATATGTCCTGCCGAAACCAGGTCAGATTTTGGATTCTATTGGTTGATCCTAATGATTTTGAGGATCATTTTGGAGCTCTTTAGCTTTTTCATAGGCAAAGAGTTGCATCAAACTTCAAATCGCTGCAGCTGCAGACGATTCCTGGCAAGTACTTGGGAGGGCTATGATATCCATCTTCTAACACGGTTTGTTCTTCCCAACCGGGGTCCCATGGGAACTACTCACCCAGAAATAGCTGGGCATAATAAGCCCTTAGCAAGGCAACATTGGCAATAAGGGTCATTTTTTTAATCCCTTACTTTATGTTAATATTTTTAAGTCTTTGATGGGCAAAAGGTTTGACCTAAACCATGATGCAAAAACATTCCCAAACTTAAACTGATTTCAATGCTTTCCCAAATCTCTGGAAAGCTGAAACCTCCCCATAAGGTACAATCTATTCCACGTGATTCAACAAACTCTTCGCTCCCAAAAAAGCGAAGATTTCTTCAATATTTGCCCTTACGATCGTTAGAAATGGAATTGCAACCCCTGTTTAAAACTGGTCCTTGGGCCCACCATCTTCTTCCCACTCCAACGGCTTTTGGCCTCTTAAATCAAGGCCCAACACCACTTCGGGCGCACGGATGTGACGAGCACCCACACGCAGCGAGCGGCCCTTGCCTGGCACATCGGAATCTAAGAGCCACCCCAACCCCTCAGAACAAACCCTTAGGAGTTCATGTTGCGAATAGCCCAATCATTAAGGCCTGTTCTTCTTGGGGGGATTTTCGTCGCTTTTTTGGGGGGTTTTCAGCCCCTTAGATTCCTATGATACCAGGTTGCCATTTTGAAAAGGTTTGAAGAGATGAAACAGAGTTAGATTCACTCTGGTTTAAATTTCTTGAAACAAAAAAGTGGTGCAGCCTAGTACTTCATCAACCTCCAAAAGTAATCTGAACTAAGCCCATTCTGGTAGGAAATTTCCAGATCCTCAACCTAAAATCAGGAAAATGAGGTCACCAGTCATCAGATTTCCTTGGAAATCCCTTCATTTACAGCACCGCCGGGCATTGTCCAAAACACATGTGTCCAATCAACCAACTCCCATCACCTCGTTCTTGTCGTTCGTCCCGTGTGAAAAGGAAGGCTTCGGGACCTGGGTTGAAGGTTGAAATTCCTGGTTGATTCATAAGGGATTTTCCACAAAAGGAGTGCACCCTGGAAGATTAACGACTGGAACCTACAAATCACCCATGAAAAGAAAGGAACATGACCTTCTAAACCTCCCATGATTATGTTCCATGTTAATCTTCCGCGGTGTATCATGATCCCTTTTAATCATAAAGGGGCTAAAGAAGTACAGCCCTAAAGTTCAACAGCTCGCCCCTGAAAAATGAGAGTTGGAAGACCACTCTCTCCTTATGGGATGCAAACAAAAAAAATTAAGGGGCGAGCTGTTAAACTTCGCGGCGGTTTTTTTCATCCCCGGGACAAAAAAATTCACCCAGGCATTAGGGCAGGGAAACCTGAAGAGGATCTGATTTCTGAGTCCCGTTCCTCTTCCATGTACCATGTGAAACTTCAACACTGTTTTACTGTGTTGGCATCACTACCACTTTCTGTAGGGTTTTGACTACTTTTAGATGTGCCCTGAGCTTTTTAAAGTTCTACAAGTCTCTCACTGTCTCAATTCTGTGAGGGTTTTCTGGCTGTGTTCCGGGTGTCTTGGGTTGCAAAAGAAAACAACAAAACACGTACACTTGAATGATCTCCGAAAATAATATCACAAGATTCATGAAAAATGCTTGGTTCTCACCCAAACCTCAATTTCACAACACCTAAAGCATTCCATCACAAAGAAAAACATCTGGTCAAATTACTTCCATGGCGAACCCTAACCACGAGAGGTTGGTTGAGTTGTTCAACTTGCCCGAGCGTCTAGTGTCCGGCTCGGTCACATTGGCCAAGCCGAAATCTATGACGACCACCTGGAGCAATGGTGGTCATAAATGACATGGCAGGCAATAGGAAATAAAGATCTTGAAACTTCAAAATTTCCCCGCTCACATCTTCTTGATACCAGAAAAACAACTGATTAAAAGGTGAAACTACTTTTTCTAAAACTAAAGCAGAATAGAATCGAAAAAAAAACTCTTCGCTGGGCATATTGGTATGGGGTGGCCGTCTGGAGGCAAGCGGTTAGGCTGTCCATCTTTCACCTTATCTTGCTCCACTATAGTCTTGCAATTTTGAGAAGAAAATATCTCTTCTAATCTCAAATACGTTGTGGACATACCCATCCTTTTTTTGGCGACCGCTGCAGTCTCCCCAGTGCCAAACAAGCCTCCCTTTGGTGATGCTAAAGGCAGACCCCAAAAAAGGCATTCATGGCAACCCTCTTTATATCTCGGAAAAATGCGTTTCTTCCCGTCCTGCTTCATTGCAACACGTGTTTCTTTAACATGACGACGTGGCCTTTCTTCCTTAAGGTTTGCGTAAAATGGATGGAAAACGAAACACATATGACCTAAATGATGTTTTTGTGCTGATTGGCAATGTAAGAGGTCCTACAAATCCAGGCTTATATGCGAACATGTCTTTGGCCACTAAACAAGGACTTGATTCTGTAGTTCAACACCAATCCTTTCAAGTGGTGCTGAGGAATGGATTGGTGAAATCAAAGGGACTACTGGTAGCACCACGAGTTTTAGATTAAACCTTGCGAATTTAAAGGATGCAACCATGTATCCTAAACAATAGGGGGATAAAAAAAACCTTGCCAATTCGGAAAGCAAATATCTGCCCCTGACCAGGTCCGTCTCAACTGGTTTTTTGGCCGGATTTTCGGAACCATTTTTTAGTATAGAAGCTTCTGGGCCATTGCTTAGATTTGCGTAAGGTGGTTGCCAAAAAACCAAGTGGTGGTTTAATGGTGATTTGCCATGGTAAAAAACAAAAAATCACCATAAACAAACAAAAAAATAAACAACTAACAGGAGTACTGTCTCCCAACACAAGCAACCATGACCTATCCCCTTTGAATCAGGTCATTCCATCTTGGCATCATTCTGTTTTCTGGCACCCAAGCTTGTCAACAAACACAGGGTTTGGCATTCATCTGAAGTTGATATTATCTGGGATATTTCAATGGCTTGTCTCAACCGTGGATGAAATACATTACTGAAGGGTACCAGGGTTCTATGTTCTTTTGGTTGAACAACCATGATGGGATGATGGCTTTTCCTCTTGATCATGAAGAGAAATTGCCCGTCAAAACTCAGCATGCGAGAAAGCGGTCATCTGAAGGGCTCCCACCTGAATGTTTTGATCTTACATCAACCGAAGAGCACCCCACGCTCCAACAGCACCGTTAGTATTGATGCAAATGGCATGAAGAGGTCTTGGGTTCGATTCAACTTCTCCATCTTCCAGCAGGTTCCGTACCCACTCGTGGAGTACGGTTTGTATGAGCTTCGATAACGCCACCGTCCAAAAGATTCGTGACCCATTGGTGCAGTTTTTGGGGATCCAGGGAGAAAAGGCCATCTGAGTTTCTCCAAAATTTTGGATGAATCCAAGCGATGGCAAGCCAGGTGGTGAGACACCCCTAAAAGTCCAGAGCCCATTCCGCCTGCTGGGTGGCTGTATCTCATCAACAACCTTCCATTTTTCTTGTTCAAGAAACTCCTGAAAGGTATTGGGGGTGCCATTAGGGGCCCCGCGAACAACCCATCGTTTTCGGAGAGTTCCTTCCTCTCCGTTCTCATGACTGATTCCGACCAAACCATGGTGGGAAAAGCGGAAGGCCGTCAGCAAGGGTTCCCGCTGAAATCGCCTTCCAGGCTCCTTTCACTCTCTGCTTGGCCTTTGGTAAAATTTCGGGACTCAGAGCATGTGAGGCCTTCATTTTTTTGGCCAGCTATTGCCACCATAGCCTCCCAACTTGGCCATGCAACCACGACACCAAAATTGGCGGTGATTGCGAAATTTGACAGCCCGTTCTGGAGTGGTTTTAATTTCAACAAGAACAATCTCGCATGATTAAGGAAAACAATCCCGATTCTCCCAGGGCATCCAAGGTAAGGTATATTATGCACGACTATAGAGAAATCCTTTCCAAATTGGGGATCTAACGATCATGGAAAGGCACCTCGAAAGGCCATGCAGGACGTGGTGCCATGCAATCGGGATCGCCCAATCGGGGATGCGGTCGTAACTCCTGGGTGGATATCCCAGGGTGCCATGTGGCCAAGAATGGAAACATGGAGTTGTTGATGTGGTTGCTGTGGTTGTGGTGGTGGTGGAGGTTTTTTTGTGGTGGTTGTTGTTGTTGTTGTTGTTGTTGTTGTTGTTGTTGTTGTTGTTGTTNNNTTGTTGTTGTTGTTGTTGTTGTTGTTGTTGTTGTTGTTGTTGTTGTTGTTGTTGTTGTTGTTGTTGTTGTTGTTGTTGTTGTTGTTGTTGTTGTTGTTGTTGTTGTTGTTGTTGTTGTTGTTGTTGTTGTTGTTGTTGTTGTTGTTGTTGTTGTTGTTGTTGTTGTTGTTGTTGTTGTTGTTGTTGTTGTTTCTTGTGGTGGTGGTTTTTTGGAAAATAACGTGAAGGCCTTGACATTTCCGGTGGATGGTTTCAGAAATCGGGTGTTTCCAACCAGCTAAAGTTGGTAGTTTGCCTAAGGAATTTACATTCTTCCAGGTGGCTAAATTTTTCTTCCGGCAAGGCTGGATCTTTGGAAGCAAATGATGAAAAGTCCTTCAAAACAAGTGAATTTTCATGTTCAGGCCCCAGCGTGTTTTGCTCATTCCCAACAATCTTGGAAGATATCCTAACAAGGTTTTCGGAGCTGTATCTTTTTGTTTTTTTGGTTTCCATGTACGCAAAAAGTGACAAAACAATCATAATCAATTTTCTCAAATCAAAAATATTTCCCGTCTTTGTGCAAACTCATTTCCAAGCTTGGAATCTTTTCTTCGCGAGAAACGACCGAAAAAAACCATCATAGATTGTTGTTTCAATCTGTGGGTTAGACCTTGGATTTTATTACCTGAAGGCTTCAACGGAAGAAGTCACAAGGAAATGGATGGAAATGCAAGTTACCTTCCTGGGAACTAACATATCCCCTCAACGCACGCAACTTTGAAGATGGATTTTCCTTCTCCAATGGTGGGATGAAATTTTTGGGAGGGTACTGCTGCTTTTTCATACTAAATAGATCATAGAGGTTATCCCTTTCAATCAAACACAAAGGCCTTTTGTTGAAGCAAAAACTCTTCCTCCAGTCAAGGTTGCCTCAACATTTGACCTTTTCGGGAATGTTATGCGAGTCGGTCCAAATACCTCGTCGTTTAAATGGAAAAATCCTTATGGTCGAAACTTGGCCTGACCAATCAGCGGCATAGTTCCGAAGTTTCAAAAAACTATTCAAAAGATGGGTCTTTGCAACAACAAGAAGTACAACAAACACCTCCCCTTTCATCACGTTTCATTCCCTGATTCAAGGAAGATAGAAGATAAGATAATCATCATCTATTCTATTTGTTGATAAAATTTCTCATAATGATGTTTGTTTCATTGATAAACCTTCAACAGGCACCACCCTTGGTCTCTTTATCTTTTTTGTTTCGGGTGGAGGGAAGGTCCGAAGGTCTTTTTGTCATGGCTATATGGTTTCGACCAAGCATCATAATCACCTTTCCTCAGCATCACGTTGGTACACCTTGGGTTGATGCCATCTTGGGAGATGATTGAAAACTGGAAACAAAAAGGCTTTGGGAAGATTTTCGCAATCCTAAAGCATCCTGAAGCACCTTTCAAAATACAACTTTGGGTTTATTGAAGGAAACATTTTAGGGTGA
Source organism: Breviolum minutum Mf 1.05b.01 (assembly GCA_000507305.1). Lineage (NCBI taxonomy): Eukaryota > Dinophyceae > Suessiales > Symbiodiniaceae > Breviolum > Breviolum minutum. The sequence goes on from DF241474.1 coordinate 52,377, forward strand.
TTTTCCACTTCCATGATTGTGGGAAGAAGGGTAAATTCCTTCAAAGCACAAGTTGCCACTTTGAACATTTCCACGAGTCACCCCTAAAAGAACCACGGGGAGGGCCATTCGGTCACATCGGCACGGATTCCTGAACTCAAGCAAATTCAACAACTAATCTGGACAAACCCAAAAAATCTATGCACCAATTTTCTGATTAACCCAGAAAAATGATATAGACGGAAATCTAAACCAACACCATCCATTGTATAAATGTGGTAGAATCACATTTGTGGAGATTTGCGTGTAAATATAAATAGACATATACAAAAACCATATGTCACAGTTCTTATGTCCGTCCATTTCGTATCACTATAGGTCTTCCATTTGAAACATCAATCTCACCAACCGTGCCCTATTTTTCCACTGCAAAAATGACTCCACAATGAGATCGCCGAAAGATTTCGACAGAGAAGCTTGAGGTCACCATGGGCCAAACCCATAGATTGAAAGAAAGCCAAGCCTTGGGCCCGAGCAAAGGACAAATTTTTACCTCACAAAAAAAGTTGATATTGGGACCATACCCCGGGGTAACCTCCCAAAAAGTTGAGGCGGGTCTGCTCGGCTGGGTGAGTAGCTGCTTGGGACTTTTTGTAACTATGTATATCGGCTGAATGTGGGTGAAACAAAAAACTAGTGCTAAGACTTATTCCGGAATCTTTTTTGAGAGAGCTAGAAGAAAACAGAAGCTCCTTCCAAATCAACGATATGATTTTGGAAGAATATTTCATAATGAAAAAGTTAAAAACAAGACCAATGTTTGGATGCCAGATATGCTTTGATATATATCTAGCCACTCAGAAAACATTGCCTTCTTGCCGACTTTCGAAGACTTTTTGATGGGAATGTGTTTCTTTAAACCTCCCTTTACTACCTACCCGCCCGTGCCACATGGAAAAATAGGGAAACATTTTGTAGAAAAAATCCGACCGCTACCCAGCGCTATCTGTCAACAAAGAATAAGATACTTCTGTTAAGGCCTCCCGAAAAAGGGATGATGAAGCGCAGGTGGTTACTCTTCTTCCCAGCGTCACGGAAGTGGAAAACAACCCAGGACTAAACCCATTACATTTTCATACATCTACTTCCATGATTATCTAGTTGCTGCTTGAACCAACAAAGTTGAAAAATCTGCTCGTCAAATTCGATCATTTCCCCAGTTTCAGGGTTTGAAAATTCAACAAAAATACTTGAAAACACCACCTAGGTATGGGAGGGAAAAATCCAACTTCCGCGAGGAACAGTTCGTAAGCTGGTAGGCAGTGGAACGGATATCAGCCTTAAAGATGCAATGGGGATGCTGGAGGAAAAACACCTAGGAACAACAAATAAAGGTGGAGGATATGATGAATCTGTGGAAAATGACATATTCTTCCCCAAAATTTCAGGAGCGATGAGTTTCATGACATGAATGTCAACCCCATGACAATGGGTTATTATTTGGGGGGGGTTAGCCCACAAAAGTGCTGATTCTCGCTAGTAAAATGGGAGAATCTCCAAAATAAAAGGGCATGTTTTTTTGGTTCATCCTGAGTTAACATTGGGAGTTTCCCAAAGCGCTTAATTCTGATCAGTGAATCATATTTACTTTGCTGTACACTGAAGATGCCACATCTTTAGGCCAGGATCTTCAGTTGGTGGATGGTGATGAGATATTCCAATGTATACGTCCTGTTGATGTGAATATTTCTGAAAAAAATAGGGACCCTGTGAAAAATTCTGAAAAAATTAGTAGGAAACTACCATTTTTCATGGGTCCTTCTTGTTGAAATGCATACCCCATCTGAAAAAACCCGTCTGCAACTTGGGTCCCAAAAACTTTCGGAGAGATTCTTCCCTACTTAGCCATTTCTAGGCCGAACAGGCAGGATCAAAACACCTGTTTCACGGGTATCTCAGTATCCTTCTCAGGCCGCTAGCCTTACCCCAAAATTGGAGTTGAGCTGCTCATTGATTTTCTTTTGACAAGCTTTCCTATTATAAAAACCATCCCCCCAAAAAGTGCATGTTGTTGGCTACCTGGCTTCTGTTTTCATGGGGGAGAACACCTGCTACTCCTTTAGGATCTGCGAAATCCCCAAAATTTGGATATTGAAGTTCCTTGGGTGTCCAAAGCGATGTTAAAAGAATAGAATTAGTGAGCAACTTCCATAGATTTCAGCATGATGTACCTTTTCCGGTGCTTTCCTTCAAGGACAAAGCCATACAAATCCCAGGATAAATCAACTGACAATAGCTTTATGATGTGAGTAAGGTCTTACTTTTTCAAAAGGATACCCAAGTTTGTGAACATACATCATCAATCCATCCATCATTGTTTTAATTATCTTGGTGAATTATATTGACTAACATGACACCAAACCCAAACATCGGGATTTCGGAACAAATTGCTTTAAATTTCAAACTTTGAAGTGTTTGACCACTACTTTGAGATGATCCACCTACCATTCTGGGTGAACAACATAACATGCAAACATGTCACCAAACCCGAAATTTCTTCAAACATGTTGGGTCAGATCTTTTCCTTGTTTGAGATAGCATCTTTTCAGGTGCGAGCTGTTGATGTCAGGAAGTGTAAACCCGTAAGCTGCTGACACCAAGAGACCATGTACAAACCACCATCACCTTCTTGCAACAGACCACCTCAGACTTGTCATAGTTTGCCAAACAAACCACCCCCTACCTCTCTTAGCGAGCCAACAAAAAGCTCCGCAGCGTAGAAAACATGAGAATGAAACCTGTCAAATCCTTGCCACCCGAAAGTCTTTTTGAAGATGCAAATCGTGATTTCCCGGCGACATGAAATACTGGTAGACGTATTTCTGTTTAAGCTATTCTTAAGGTATCAACAGGATTGCTTGGAACTGGCAACGAAAATCATGCAGCAGTGTTTGCTTTTTCGTGTCAATACCCATTGAAAAGGATCCCTGCCTCCACTAACGGCAGGAGAAGATTTTCGTGATTTTTTAAACGAAGGACTCCCTATCAACCTGGACTTATAGATTCTGAGCACCCAAACGCTTGGGGTAAAAAAAAGCCACTAGATAAGTCACTGAAGGTGGCTTTCGTTTGGCCTGTATGGTGCACTAGGTATTAGTAACTAGTGTGTTCAATCACTAGTAATGGATTTTTACATAGATTTGTAGGTCATAGATTTTTAAGGATAAAAACCCCTCGCTTAGGAAAGTGAACGTGTTACCCTTTATGAAAGCGGGCTACTTTGGGGGTGGGGAGGCGTAAGTCAGTACAAGTCATTACCACCAGTCACTCACCACTTTTTTTCTACAGGGGTCATGGTCATTGTATGGATTTCAGCCCCAAAAATGCACGATTTTTCGGGAACATCACCACGAATTTGCATTGTTAAATCTTTCCACCTTCGTGGTGGAATGATAACTTTCAGGGGTTATGCTAAATTTCAGGGACGTACCCTTTCTCCCACCATCCTGGAAGTGGAAAACTACTCCAAATGAAAAGAAACTACTATTTTCCAGGGAACCATAATTTTTCACTTCCATGATTATGGGAAGGTCCGGTTAAAATATGCACATTTTCAACGGGTCACAAAAAAACGAATGCCCTGCCCACAATTTTCTCTCCAGGTTTTTTTCGATAGAAGTCCAAGCCACGAAGGCTCATGGCCAAAGGTTCCATGACGATGCAATAGAAGGTCTCATCCTTAAAAAAATGGGCCCATGATGTGGTTGTTGGTTGGTTGGTTGGTTGATTGTTGTTTAGGTTGTTTAGGTTGGTTGGTTGGTTGGTTGGTTGGTTGGTTGGTTGGTTGGTTGGTTGGTTGGTTGGTTGATTGTTGATTGCTGTTTTTGGTGGAGGTCCTGGAGGTGGGTTTTTGTGGTAGAATCTGGCAAAGATGATTTGAAGCTAAGGAAAAAATTTCCCCAGAAACATGGGTATAATGGCAACTGTGCATGTATATCGGATGCTGAAATTAACATCTCGCACCTGAAAATAGGCTGGGCCCCAAAAGGAAACTAGTATTCCAACCATGCATTTTCAGGGGTGAGCTGTTTGTTTCAGGGAGGGTAACAGTTGCAAATGAAGGCTTAGATTGGGATCCCCTATTCAACATGTAATAATCCTGGTGGTGACTGGAATCCTGGCAGGTATGTGTACATTGTTGGCCCCATAAATCCCATTCCTCAAGACAGGGCACTTTTCACCTTTAAGAATACGACTTGCAACGGGGGTTGATCAAGTGTAATAGTAAACGTCATACAGAGATATCAAGAGTCTATAGTAATGTCAATCTGTTAGTTAAATTGGTGAGTGTTCCAATTAAACATGACCAATGTCTACTAAAACCAAATAGACCTTCCTATTGATTGAACAACATGTCCATTTTGCATTCATCTGGGGTTGAACCTCAAATGTTGACCAACAAAAAAGTCCTTAGATTCCAGCCCGGACTGAATGGATCTAAATGGAAAAACCCTCGAAAGGCTCAAGTGTTTACCAAGTTTACCCAGGAAAGATATTCGAAAAAGATCTCCCAAGTGGCAGTGGTCGCACTTGTAAGAAACTATTCGGTAGTTCCGTAAAAACCTTCTTTGGCAACCAGCCCACGAAAAGCGAAACCTATTTGGGACTTTGAGTCCGAGTTCTTTCAACAAAAACTCGGCAAAGGTGACATCCGGCTAACCAGTTGAGGTTGGTAGTTGATCTCATTATGTGCAAGGTTTTAGCACCATTCAAGGTGGTTGTTTTGGGGTTCCTGAAAATCAACAGTATTACCTCCCTCAAAATAAATGGCTGGAACCTAAAAATCACGCAATTTGAAAAGGAAAATCATCTACAAACCAAATCTCCATTGTTGGATTCAAATTTTGTTAACTTTCCAGGGTCTAAAGACAAACTTAAACGGGCATCTGGCTGTCCGAGGCTAGAATGAGGTGCCCAACTCACAAGTCTTCCAGCCTTGAGGCATCAACAGTTTACCACCCTTACGATTAAGAAGATAGATATCCTCCAGGGAACAGGTCCATATTTGCATTTGGGGAAAAGGAGAAATCATCTTCAAATATACCTTGGGTGATCATATATGCCTTCCCAGAAGGGTTTGCCATTCTAAACTGCCCAAGTCATCCAGGATCTTGATGGGAATGGTGATCCGATCACCAATATTGACTTCCCCCATCCCCAACCATCAAGGAAAAAACATTGGACAACAATTCTTGCCCGAGAAAAAATTGCCCCAACAAGTTGAAGAAAGATTGCTGCAACGAATTTCCCACAAGCATCTCCCCCCCCAAACTTTTCTCAGCCAAGTTTCATGTTCAAAGGTGTCCAACAATCGCACCACATGTCGATGTGCCAGCTCCCGATTCTGACGCCTCATCCAGCCAAAATGTCGGCAGTCAAGTCAATGTCTAAATCCCTGAAAATGAAAGGTTTCAAGCCCAAGGTCTACGATTTAGTTTTTCTTTTTTTTGGGGTATCATAACTCCAGTGATCATCACATGGCACCTTAAAAGATGCCATCCCTACAGGTTTTTAGTCTTCCAGCCACCATTTTTCAGGTGCGGTGTTAGCTTTTCAAATGATAAATGGGAAAAACAGTTAATCTCTGAGGGTTCCAGCTGAAGTTTTTGCAGCATCGCAACTTCGGTCTCTGCATGCCTGGCAGTGCGGAATGGCTAAAATATCGCTGGTTGAATTTTCCAGTTGAGACATAGATTGCGTGTATATATCTAAATATATATATAAATATATACATACATATGTAAATGCACAAACATAAAACTTGTATATGTATATGTATATATATAAATATATATTTGAAAAAAACATGTATACATAAAGTATATCATATACAAAATGTATATCTATAAATCACAAAACAAAACTCTCAATCTTGATCACTTGAAGGATCGGGGATGAAACATGCACTAAACACATCCTTGAAACCACCTAAACCTTAGGTCTGGACATGAAACCAACCTCAACCAGGGGTCATTATATGACATCAACCCTGAACTACATGCAGTCTTATAGGGGAAATCAAGTTGGATCGCCACCAAAATGGGTTGCCATTTCATCATCCCAACATAAACACCCAAGTTTTGGACAGACAAAATCAAAGCCCAGGACCAGCCATGTTGTAACTTCCACTTGTGACCTTTATCCTAAGTTGGAATTAAACAAACATCTCTCTTCGTTCATTTCATCACAAAATGCTGTGAACTCAAATTGGTAAAACCTTCAAGTTTTTTTCGATTGCCCTCTTCAAACCCTCCCCACGTAGCCGTTTGAATTCAACATGACTTCTTTATGGGAATGGGTACTGCCAAAGGCCCTTCGATGGTGCATGGTGAAGCCATAGAAATGTGAATCATATTAACTGTAGCAATATTGTCATTTGATTGGTTTTTATATATCATTTTTTTTCAAAAAATCTCCAGCCATTTGCATCCAAAAATTTCCCAAAACGTCGAGTACTCACCAAATGGTGAAGTCTAACACCCTGAAAATGACTACAATTTGCAATCGCGAAAACCATCTGAACCAAACCTTCATGAAATTCTGTTCCATGTTAATTTTCAAAGTGTACACTTCCTGAAACTAGCAAGACAGTTCGCCCCTGAAAAAACCGGCCCTTTAAAGACACACCCCTTTTAAGGGCAGGCGGATGGTGGGATGTTTCAGGGAGTCCGTCCGCAACACCCCTCCAAATGATGAAACCACAGTGGTTCCACCGAGGACTCGCAGGAACATGGAAACCCGAAAAAAAATGCTGCCATGGAAAGGGCAGCCGATCAAGTATCAGTTCCAAAAGAAGATATTCCGAAATGAAATTTGATAGTTTTAAATGTATTTCCATATGATGGAAGAATGATTTATTCAAATGATCCCATGGCTAGAATCCCAACAACAAAACCATATATCACCTCAAACATCAAAAAATTCAAGTTAGCCATCAGATTTTTTTTTCAAAAAATCCACCACGAAATTTGTGCCAATGGATGGCACTTTCCACACCTTTCCACCCCAAAAACAGCCAAAAGCCTCCTTTGGCGTCGCCCGGGTCGAGCCACTTTGACGGCCACCAGCTTCCCAGATTCTTCACGACAACCTTTTTTTTTCCCATCCTTTTCCAGGAAATACCCCTGAAATTGCATCTTTTTTGTCGGAAGAAAATGCACTTTTGCTTTTTTTTCCTCCCCGAAGTGAATCTACCAAGTGCTGTGTTTTTTTTGGGGGTTCCAACAAAAATAATCTGAAAAAACTCGTCCCCATTTTCTTTGCCATGATTCTTGGGGGAAAATAGTGTAGACTTCCAAATGTGAAACAACAAAGATCAAACATCAACGAGAAAATATCAAAATCTTCAAGAGAATTTGCTAGTCTCATCAAAATGCTGACTTCACCCGAAACAGGTTGAACTAACACTTTCATATTTCGGTCAACTTCAACTGCAATACCAATGTCTACTCTCTACCCAACCCGCCTAGCACACGTCCAGATGCACCATCACCGAAGACTTCTTCCACAATGTAGTTGCCTAACAGGGAGCCCCCACTTTTCGTGTCGTCCTTTCCAACCAACATATTTTCGTGTCCTGAGAAATCCATCCCGCCTTCATCACCCAGGGCTGTGCCGAAATCCACCTCGCGGAGTCAAGCCACAATGTTCTGCTGTAGGTTGGGTAGACTACCATTTGCTGAAAAAGGAAATTGATCTGCTTGGTAAAATGGGATTTTTCCACTTTGGGGGTTGAAGGGTTGATATTGTTTTATAGGAATAAATATCTGGAATGAATTAGAATATCATTCACTACTTCGGAAGAAAGGTCGAGTTGCCTATCTCCGGGAGCAGTTCAAGGCTAAGGGCATCTTTATGGCTGGACTCCAAGAAACACGTACGCCCGACTCCAGTACGTTTGACTCGGATTTCCTGCGCTTTTGTGCCCCCGCTGAAAAGGGGCAAGGTGGAACAGAGCTTTGGATTTCGACCTCTGTTCCATTCGCCTTTGAAGCACAATCCCCGAGATTTGTCCAACGTAGTGCGGTACAGGTCTTACATGCTGAATCCGAATGTCTTCTAGCAGAAGTTACACTTGGACAGTTCCCTATCCTGTGCCTGGTCGGCCATGGTCCCCATAAAGGATACCATGATGAAGACATCAAAGCCTGGTGGCAACGCATCCGCACTGTGGTTCGTCAGAAGCGTCGATCACGACCGCTCATCGCATTTCTAGACGCCAACGCTGCAGTGGCGTCCTCGGGTGTCTCCTTTGGCGAAGTGGACGAACAGGAATGGGATACCGCTGGATTCGAATTACAGACCTTCTGCGAGTCCTTGAGTTTGTTTGCACCTTCGACCTTCTCTCGTTGGCACTTTGGCTCGTCTACTACATGGACCAGTTCCAAGGCCGGAAGCCATGGAACACGGAACGACTACATTCTCCTGGACAATAAGTGGAGGGAACAATGCAATGGTAGCTGGACCGATGATTTTTTGGATGCTGGTCACCGTATGCTGGATCACTCCGCTGTTCTTGTCTCGCTCACGTGGACATTTGAGTATCGCTGTACGGGCAGACCATCTCGCACCTTTGATCGTCAGAAGATACTCCAAGCTACACCCTCGCAATGGGAAGACTTTTACCGAGACAGCCCGGAGATCCCATGGAACATGGACGTCACGGAGCACGCACACTTGGTGGAGACCTTTCTCTACGACAAGCTTTGCTCTATGTTTCCACGACCTCCAAGAAGCCGAAGAAATAGTGTTTTCAGCGACCACGCCTGGGACATTTATCGGATGAAAGGTCAAGCCAAGAAGACTCTCTCCAGATGCCGGAAGCTGCATGACATGTGGCTCCTTTCTTGGTCGGTGGCGCTTTGGGTCTCTGTCTTCATTTCTACTCTCAGGGCTTGTGGTAGGTGGAAGCAACACAAAACATGTGCTCTCGAGCTGAAGCAGGGCCTTGATCAAGACAGAGCCAATTTCGCTGAGGCTCTACTGGCACCTTTACAGTCTGCCCCAGGCAAAAGTGCTGTCCGTCTCCTAAGGCCTTTGAAGCTGGGGAAACGCCACCGCAACCTTGGCCTTAGGGCTCTGCCCATGGTGAAGGATGAAGAAGGACATATTGTGAATTCCAAAGCAGAGGCAGAGGGCAGATGGAGAAGACACTTTGGAAACATGGAGGGCGGCCAACTTACCACCCCTGATGATCTCTGGCGATATCATCAACGTTTACATTTGGCCAAACCCACTCCCAGCTTTGACGCCAGTGACCTACCGACTTTATTGGAACTTGAGACGGCATTGAGGAAGGCGCCCATTGGGAAGGCATGCGGCCTTGACGGTCTTCCTGGAGAACTTCTTCACTCCTCAAGTCCATATCTCGCGAGGTTGCTGTGGCCCCTTCTGCTTAAAGTCACCTCCCGTGTCCAGGAGCCCCTTCAGTGGAAGGGAGGGAAGTTGGTGGCATTGTACAAAGGCAAACACTCCACTATGGAGTGTGCGAGCTATCGTGCAATATTAGTGGCCTCAGCATTGGGGAAATCAATGCACAGCGTCTTCCGGACCAGGACAATGCCATATCTACAACGAGAGGCCACCAGTCTCCAATTCTCGGTACAGCCTCACGCTATGGTTTCTATGGCAGCTCATTGTATCAGATTGGCACAGGGTAGAGCAAAACATCGTTGCTTGTCAGACTACACGCTATTTCTCGACATAGCTTCTGCCTACTATACGTTGCTGCGCCAACACTGTGTCGATCTCACTTGGCATGATGAAGACATCATCTGTCTTCTTCGGAGATTGGGTATTGACAACACCCACATCGAATCGGTAGCTGCCATGTTGAGCTCCACACCAGCTTTTCGTACCATGGGGGTACCTGAGCCGCTTCACGGCCTTGTGGCTGAGTTCCATACCGCCACCTGGTTCTGCCTGGAGGCAGATGACTCCATCTCCTCCACCACGCGGGGAACCAGGCCTGGAGATGGCTTTGCAGACGTGCTATGGAGTGCAGCCTTCAGCCAATTGTTCAGGGGGGTTGAAGGCAAGATCCAGGCGACAGGCTCCGCCTGCCCCCTTTATTGGAACAGTGCCATCGGCCTATTGGCGGCGGAAGGTGATCAAGTCGTGCATGGGTCGTGTGTTACTTGGGCCGATGACATCGCAGCCTACGCCATGACGCAATCTGCAGATGACCTGATCCCGGCCATCCAGGTCACGTCGGCCACTATCTTCGATGAACTCCGACGCCTGGGGCTGCGCCCCAACATGGGGAAAGGTAAAACTGAAGCCATCCTTGTACCACGTGGTCGAAACAAAACTCCTGTGCGTCAGTTCGTGCATCACGCGCTCAACAGTCGCATTCCCATACAAGATCAGCCAGAGGATCAAGCAGCTCTTCGTGTGGTGGCGCATTACCCTCACTTAGGCGGATTGATCTCTCATTGTGGCAGAATGCGTGGGGAACTACGGAGGCGGTTGGCGATTGGAGCCCAATCTGTACGCGAGCTCTCTAGCAAGGTCTACAACAACGGCAAGGTCTCGCTCCAAACTCGTCTCGCAATCTTCAAAGCAACTACGTGGCCAGCTCTCACTTACAACGCTGGTACTTGGTTGCCTCTTACAGCAGCCGAGGAGAAATTGTGGCACAGCGGGACTATGCGACTCTACCGACAGGTCCTCAAGAAGCTCTACCCGATACAGGAGCTCCGACACTTTTCGGATATGAAGATTCTTGATATTACCGATCTACCGCATCCGCTCCTGGCTCTACGACTTTGCCGTCTCCGGTACTTTGGACAGACGCTGGATCGTGGCAATGACAATTTCTGGGCTTTGGTGGCGGCGGAGCAGACATGGCTACATCAGATTCAGGACGACTTCGACTGGCTGTACGAACAAATAAGAGAACTGACTCACCTACCTTCTCCACGTGAGCACCCTGAAGCCTGGCATGAGGAGATTCTACAACGATATCCGCGATGGAAGGGACTTTTGAAGAGAGTGGAACGCCATGCGCACCTGCAGCTGCTACTACGCTCTGATGTCGCGACCTTCCACAACACGTTTCTTGAGCAACTTTGTTCTATGGGACTTCGCGGAATCCATCGTGAAGAACATTCAGACACAGCCCCCACTACTTTCAGATGTCTTCCTTGTCAAAGGACTTTTGCCTCCAAATGTGCTTGGGGCAGCCACTGTTTCAAGGTCCATGGGCGCATCAACGCTTGCAGGACCCTTCTGGACGGAGTCCTCTGCCAGGCTTGTGGACGGAGCTACCCATCCAATGAACGTCTGGTTCGTCATCTGCGCACTACTACGAAATGCAGCAGTCTTCTGGCGTCCCTACGACTATGGACTGCTCCACAACCATACTACGGCAACACAGCAGTCAGGGATAGAGAAATGGAAGACTCCATGATTCCATGGCTCCAAGACGCAGCGCCCCGACAGGACTTGACGGAAGCTCAACCTATGACAGGTGCTTGCTACCAGCTACTACGTCTTCTGGCAATGGTGGACTGGTGCACGGCTACATCAACTACATTGGATGATACGATACAGTCTATTATGGCCCTTCCGGTGTGTTGGTCGGAATGTTGCCATATTATCGACGCCTTTCTACACTACTACAGTGATGCGACAGCAACTGAACGCCTTCAGGAGATGTCGCACAAGTTATATGGTCGCTTCTACCCCGAGGATGAGATGCGCACCGCCTCTACATCTCCGGACTACACTGGCTGGGAACTACAGGTGGATGCGGCTCTATTCAACCCTACGTTCTCAACTCCAACATCCCCACCTCGCATGTTGTACGTCCTGCACCTCTTTTCAGGTGCCAAACGGTGTGGCGATCTACACTCAGCAGTGGCGTCTATGCCAGTGTTGGCAGGGCGAGTGCTATGCCCAATTTCCATCGATATCATCTTCGATGAGAAGACGTGCAACCTCACCAACCCAAAGGTGCAGCGCTACTGGTTGGACATGTCATCCCGTGGACTGCTGCACATGGTGGTCTGCGGACCACCATGTGAAACATGGAGTGTCAGTAGACTGCGTTTCTTGATCGAAAATGTGGGGCCGAGGCCCATCAGGTCATGTGATGACCCAGACCTGCTCTGGGGACTCCGCATTTTGCGGCTGAAGGAACTGCGCCAGTTGAGGATTGGCAACTTACTCCTACAGTTCTGCATGCGTTTGGTCGCCTCGCAAGTTAGTGTGGAGCGATACGCCTTTCTCGAGCACCCAGCCCCATGTTCAATTCGACATGGGATCCTTCCACCAAGTATATGGCGACTACCGGCGATGCACCTACTTCTGAAGCACCCTTCTTGCACTACCATTCCGATCCTCCAGGGCCTTTTTGGTGGGGCCAGTCCTAAGCCGACTTGGCTTTTGTTGGCGTGTCCTCAAAACAGGCAGGGGTTGGTACGGCATATCTTGGACATGGGTCGCATTCAGACTGCCCTCCCGAAGGCAGTGGCTATGGGTCGCTCTGCGACCCACGCTGGCTACAACACAGCCCCATTGAAACGTTACCCGGCAGCATTGTGCAGAGCGCTGGCCCGAACAGCCTACGTTTGCGGCGAGTTCTCTGACCTTTGCTCTACCGAAGGTGACGACGGCATCTACCAGGTAGCTCAAGAGCTCGAGCGTCTTTACCAGGTGGTCCAAGACGATGGTGGCGATGGTGCGGACTATCACGAAGTTTCGGGAGATTGATGGACCGCCCCTTTTCAATTCATGCTAATTCAATGCAATTGGCTGCGTCTACGGACTCATCATGCCACGGGAAAAAAAAATCATTCACTAGACAAAAAAGAATATGTGAACTAAAAAAGATTGACATATTTGTAACTTTGTCTTTGTAATCTCTTTTTTGTGAAATGGATGGATGGAGCATTTAGGATACAGCTTCCTACCGAAACTTATGTCATTCCCCAGTTGGTCGTGATGAAACTAACCCAGCTTGGATCATTTTGACTTCGAACGGGTGGAATTTGGTGGACATTTTTCCTCCTAGCTCTCTGATTGGAAGCTTAAGAAGATGGATGCCAGGGTTTTTGGTAAGCAATAAGCTAAGAATCAATGATTTTGCCAACACAGTCTTGGAAGATATGGAAGAAATCGGTCATGATTCATGAACCTATTGGTGAAGGGTCTCTGAGGTATGTTCCAGCAGTATGTGAGTAAGACCTTGGCAATCGCTTGAGGTTTGAACATACGACATATGACATTCACCATGGAAATCTAATTTGTTAATGGGAACCCTTATCATGATGTGTTATATGCTCTACATAGTGAGATAGTTCAGTTTACTTCCTTCAGCAAACTATGGCTGAACTGATCACTTCTCATCGGTAGGATAAACCTGCAATATGAACAATGAAGTTTGGAAGTCAGATTTCATTCGTGGCGATGGCAAGAGGGACATATCTGGATTTCAGGATGACAACTCGCACGCCGAAAACCGAGACACCTCGATATGTGGCGGCCCACCGTCACGGTGCCGCGGTTCGCGCGGCACGTCGGCTTCGCGGTCTGAGTTGGAAGGAGGTCTCGGTGCACGGGCAAACGGGAACGGCTGACGTAGTCATAAAGGTGCAGGATACCCTCTCTGAAACTAACAGCGAGTTTACACCTGAAATTGATGGTTGGAATATTAGTTTCACTTTTTTGGGATGGCCTATTTTTAGGGGTTATGTTAGTTTTAGGGAGGATAAAGCTAAAGGATACCATTTGCTAGGACCTTTAAAAAACCACTGTATGTCATATATTTGACTTTTTTGGCGGACATATGAGCTAATTTCAATTATCTGCTTGAGACTATCCTGGTGCATCAAACAAGTAGCCGTGAGCCATAGAAGCTTAACTATCCACTCGTGAGCTCTGTTCATCAACATCAAATTCGAAGCTTGGAAGAATCAGAAATAAAACCTTGGCAAATCACTGGCTATTGCAGAAAGGGATCCCCCCCAATTGGTTTTTATCAAACAAAATATTTCATCCGTTTCATTTGGATATATTTTTGATCATACTAAGATTTCTCGGAAATGGCTGGGTGAAGCATCGAACAAAAAGCACACTACACCATCCGTCATCGTGACTCACGCGCCTGCGTCTACGGCTACGTCGTCGACGCCTGGTAAAAGTGGGGGGATTTTTTGTTGGAGCCAATGTGGAGGCTCCAGCCCCCGTGGTTCAAAAATTTCGAAGTTGAAATCCTTACACATCAGGGGTTGCCCCCCCCAAAAAAATACCACTAACACTTGTTTTGTAGTGCCTTTTTCTGCTAGATCATCTTTCATCAAGCTCAGGATTTCGTGCCCAAAAACAACAAATCTATCAATTGATGGATATGAAATACCAGTAAAGTGGCATAATCGACAGTCAATGGGATGATTCACAACTGGCAACCGGCTGTCTGGGATGTCTGAGGCCGGTTGGTTCTTCTACATACACCCGAAGTTTAACAGCTCGCCCCTGAAACATGGTGGTTGGAAGACGATCCTTTCTTATTGAAAAGGTAACTTTTGAAGGGCGAACTGTTAAACTTCAGGGGGTATCCAAAATAGAGGTTTCAGCTTAACTGCTCTTTATACGGTTGAACTCTCGTACTTTTTCTTAGGAAATGGTCCAAAGATTCATCATTTCCCGAATAGTCTCTTCCACAGATGCCATGGTTCTTTGGGATTGTAATCTCCTAAAATTGAAGTTGAAGCTTAAAAATCTCGGATTCGAAAATCTAGCCAAAACATCTCAGATCTGCTGGTCACCGATTGAATTTTCTCCGCACATTAAAAAACGCACCGCTCGACAAAAAACGAGGAAAGCTTTCTCGTCTCCAGCCTTCGTCGAGAGGTGCGACGGTGATGTCGACCTTGATCACTGCCTGACCTCGCGTTCAGCCCCCCAAAAGGTTAACATGCAACCTGAAAATGTCTCCGAAAGAGAAGGAAACACATTAAACACATCGAAAAAAACCACCAGTTTTGGGGGTTTCATGAAGAAAACCTTCAGGGGTGCATCAACCAAGTTGGAATCGAAATCACTCCACACTTGGTATGTTTCCAGAAATTAATGGATGGAATCACTGAACCACTGGATTCTTACTGAATATATCTTTCAAAATTCGTTTCTTGGAATCAATGAATTTGAAGATGTTTTACCAACCTTGGATTTTTGTCAAATGAGGGGAATTTCCCTTCAATTCGTTCATCAACTTCGCGGGAAAATCTATCCAAATAAGTGGCGATTGGTGCTCGAACTCCCAAACCAATAGCTTATGTGCTCCTCATTTATAGGAAGTATGGCTGGTCATTAGGCACTAGCCAATACTCATCCGGATTGTAAGGGATAGTATCATCATGTATCCCTTTCATCCCAGGCTGTTTATTTGATCTTTTTGTGTGGCTCATTTTTTTTGGCAAACAACAGCCTACCTGCCTTATTGCTGGACCGTGTCTTTTTTTTCTGTCAAGTCAAGTTGTTTTTCTCCGGAAAAAAACCTTCAGACTCTGCTCACAAGTTGAGCATGAATAAATCATAATAAATCCATGAATCTGGCCAAATGATAATTTTTCACCAACGTAGGTTGAACCACTAAAATAGCCAGATCTCAGCTACCTTTTGGGGGCCCAGAATCGTGTGAGGTCGCCAGAATTTGACCAGATGGAACAGAGGTTTCATCAATAAGCTCCACGAATCTTTAAAAACCTAGATTGTTATGCCTTATTCCAGAAGACCAGAAGACCGACACCAAAAAAAACTTAGTACACTTGAAAAAAAACACTTGGCTTCCATGACTGATGGCTACCATGACTGCCGCTCTCGCCACGACCTGCCGGTTGGCTGGAACGTTGGTGAATCAACGTTCAGGGGTGATGACAGGATGAACCCAAACAGCTCTCAGTTTGGTCATTCTTTCAACACAATCCAGCCAACCAAACAATCAAGTACCAAACTCAACAAAAACCAGTCCTGATATGAGGATTCAACGATTCACTATCTCTCATACATTTGCAGGTATAGCTTGATCCGGCAAAATATGGGTAACTCAAATCAAACCCGTCGAACTCTACTATTCAACCCATCATGGAGGGTTAAAGGGGAAAGGAATCAACATAAACTTCACCAACCCAAGCACTGGCAGAACCTGCGAGAAAATCAACAAAAATATAATACACAACAAATGCAAGTAAACAATACACATAAATCAATATGAAAAACATATATATATATATAAATGCAAATATAAACACTAATTGTATACAATTCATCAACTGAAAAAAACGATCCATATTATCCCTTACCATAACCACCCATTTCACCAAATTTGTTGTTGTTTTGTAACATTTCGGCCTCGACTCCAATGACGGCGGCGCTTGTGGCGACTTCGAGGTATTCCTGGTGCTTAAAAGGATGCCGAAGGTAGGATCAGTGGGTTATAAACCAAATATACCTTGGGTATGGCCCCTTCCCAGGATTCCAGTGACCACCAGGATTATGAACCATTTTTAGTAGGGAATCCCGAACTCAACCTTTATTTGCCACTGGCATCCTGGGAAGGGGCCACACCCGAAATATACCACATTTGTAGGTGAAATAACCTATTGATCCTAACCATTGATCCTAACTTCCAACGGAACATCCATGTTAGATGAAGTTAAAAATAGGGGGCCCCCGAAATAAATGGCCTGAAATAAATGGGCTTCACTGGGATGATTTTATGGGTCCCTAGTGGAAATAAATGGGCTTCCGGGGCCTACTTATTAAGGAATTCATTAGGGGATGACGGTGGTTCCATAATCCCGTAAGAAGGCAAGAAGGCCTGCCGAGTTTCTTGAGGGGAAACATGGTTTTTCCGGCAGGGGCTGCCCTTAGGTTGGACGCCAATCGTGGGAAAATGAGTCGGTTCATTGGGATCCCCCGATCGCCTATGGTCATCCTGGCGGTAACGGGTGGGTGACTTGCATCCCGGAAACAACACTTTTGCGTGGAGAAAAAACCTCAAATTCTTTGGAGGTTTGAAAAAAAATGCTGGCACCGTGTTTGATGGGTTGTTACATGAAATGCTTGTTTGGGCCTATATTAGGTGCCACATGTACTTGGAGGATGAGTGATACCACAAATCGTAAATTGACTTGAAAACCACCGTCCCCAATCGTATTCTTCAATCATAAGCAAACACATGACTCCCCCCTTCCAACATTTTTACATTGCCTTCACCAATGATCATCCAAGTGGGGGCCTTCTGCTGAATCTAGAAGACTTGAGGGGATCTTGGGTTGAGATTATAGGAACCTCTCTACAATAAGAACTGTTCTGTTTATTTGACAGTTCCCTTTGTCTTGGCTTCCTCTCTCCAAAGGCTGCCGGCTCATGAAGTCCTCGGAGAAGTATTTCTTAATGCGTTTAAGAAACTCTTTACTTATATCAAAGAAAAATACATAATCTCCCCTGCAACTGAACACCCTCTGGGTATGGAAGTGTTCCTTGATCTGTTTGAGCCTTGGTACTTCTTGGCCTCATTCAACTTGGGGTGATCCACAATGGATGCCAAAAAATAAGGGGTCCAATGCGACATGCTGCTTTGCCTGCTTTGCAGTTGCTGTTTTATAATTGAATACAATTGTCTTGCCCGTACTGGAAGGAGCTGGCTTGAGCCACCTGGATTTTCTGCTACTAACGCCTCCAACAAAGGATTTTCCAACTGCATTGTGGGTCATGTGTTTCATCAGGGTCCAAAGTGGTGAAGTGTCCATCCTTAAGGTACAAGAAAATCGGGGTGTTGGAAACCGGTGGTTTGTCGGGTTTGAACCTATGCAAATAAACCCGACTTTTCAGGGTTTTTCACAAAGTTTGACGCCATCATCACAAGTGGTAGCTGGGGTAGCTCCCTCAGTAGAGACATTTGCCTCGTGGGTCAGTAGCTCCCAGCTTTCTTTCCATCTTTCCACTCTGTTGCCGTTTTGAGCCAGCGAAGTGCCTTCGTTGGCAGGGATGTCCTCGACAACTCTGGGCAATGTCCATGTCGATTCAACGGTTGAATACTGGAATGTCACCCAATGGCTCAAGATTCTGGTGCGAAGAGATTACCACAGCACCAAAGCAATAAGACCAATCAGAAGCTCTAATCACACAGATTCACATGGTCACAACCTCAGGATATCTTCGAAAAATAAGGGTCCATTCTTTCTGGGAAATCCTGTTCTCATTGCCTCCCTACTAAAAAAATCCACCCCAACGCCTACAGCGTACCCCCCCCAACTGCGGGTTTGATACTCTCCAAAGGCCACCTCATGGGCATCGAATTTGCTGTCCTTCATGAAGGTCGGGCCACCCTCGAAGGTTGAGCTTCAAATCAACGAGAGCGAGCCAGCAGCTCTGCCATAATTTGAAATGTTGACGGCCCGGGGTTGGGTTCAATGTCGCCGTCTTGGGTCAGGTCCCGCATCCATGTGGAGGTTGGGGAGGCTGAAGTGCTGATGCTGCTCGTCCAACATCCAATGAAGCGACCAAGCTTAGCATTGCTTTGCTTAGCAAATCTGCGGTTTTTTCCAGATCAGGTGGCTATAGCTTGACATGGCTCTGAAAAAACACAAAAAATATACAAAAATGATCCTGATAATGATCATAGGAATAAACACATGATTTTCACATAAAACCCTAGGAAAAAAGCAGGGTAACAAACATGTATGATGATGATCTGGAATTACTTGCTTTTTTTTGCAAGTTCGAAGAAATCCCCCAACATTTCCGGTGATTTTTGGGAGGATTCCTACATGAGGATTCCTCATGTCACGGCCTCCTGGTGACATCGGCCATTCCTCACGGCGGCCCTCAGCCATGAGCCACCTGAAATGATCCACCAGCGGAAGTTGGCAGTGAATCGGGGGAAAAAACTGTGGTCACAAGTTGAGCCAAATTTTTTCCTGTGAAACTTAACGGAAAAACATATGAGAATCAATGGATGGAAGATGATGCATTTCCTGTTGAAATGGTCACTTTTTTTTAAAAAAAGGATTTGTTAATTTTCGAGGGTACCAATTGTTCAAACAGGACCTGCCTTTAAATAAAACGCATTGGAAACCGAGAAGAAAGCTCAAAATAATTCAAATTTTGCCAACCTGAAGTGATCAAAAATGCCGAGTCAAAGCATGGCCTGGTGACTTTTTCACTCCATGATGTTTTACAGCCCATACTGTTGATGGACGGAATCCCAAACAACCACCTGGGATGTATAAAACCATGTAAATAATGGGATAAACTACCAGCCTCAACTGGTGCTTGCAGGATTTCTGAACCATCAACAGTATCTCAAAAGATGGTCATCTGGAGGTTTTGAAGGGGATTTTCCCCTCCTGGTTGTTCCCCCAAAAAACTAGCCGACTCGTTTTTGGGCGCTGAATCTTCAAGTTTTCTTGGGACTAGCTGAGTGGTTTTAGTGACAATTTCTTGCTGATACTGTTGATTTTAGAGAAATCCGGCTAGCCAGTTGATATGGTACAGTAAATATCTGATTGTTTACAGGGTTTTATACATTCCATATGCTTGATTGGGACTCCTGAACCATCAACCGTACCTCTGATTTTTTGCTCAACTTAGGTTTGCCTTTGCCTTTTGGACTATTTGTATCAAGATGTTTGCCGAGCAGAATCGAAACCTTCCCCCAAAGAAATATGTTACTAAAACATATGACAAATATACCCTCCCTGAAACTAACAGCGAGTTTACACCTGAAAACAAACAAACTCCCAAAAGGAAACAATCGTCTTCCTACCACCCATTTTTAGGTGCTATCAGGGAGGATAGCAGAAATCATCCAACACAACAACAACTCCAAGTCAAAGTCGAATGAAGTTCAGATTTTTCCGGGAAAATTTTTCTCATGGAACCCATCCATCGAAACAACCGGAGAAGATCGGCCCCACCTCCAGTTGCTTCTCGTTACATCCAGTCCCTTGAAGTTAAAAAGGTTGATTGTTCTCAGGGTTGTTTGAGTAAAAAACCCATAGTTTCCTTCAAAAAACATCTGCATCCAAACACACAGTTTCTGGAGAAATACCATGCAATCCGTGGGGTTTAATGATGTTGATCCGGGCCCAAGGGACCCTAATGACCTAATGAACATTCATGAGTGACAATTGAACTGGGATGGCTTCACTTTGGGTGAAACCCTGGTGCAGTAACTTCAAGCTGTGCGTTTTTTGGTGAGATTTCTGGAGTCGGATTGTGACTTGTTTCCACCATCCCTGGATTCCGTTGTTTCCTCCAGATGCAATAAAAATCCTCAGCTTCCGGGTTTTGACAAAAAAAATTGAACTTTCATTTCTAAAAGAAGGATGATCTCAACTTCTGGATGATGGATCTTCTGTGATTGGTCTTTTTTGTGATCCCATGATCATCAACTGCAATGATCTGCAGTAGAAACGCTGGCGGCGAAAAAAAGCTGCAGTTCAATTGCGCTCTGAACTTGGACTTATCACTTAGACAAGGGAAGAGGATTTGAAAGAATTCATGCACCAACTTGATTTGTATATAAATGCAAATGCATGGTAAACACAATCTGAAATATATGAAATGCATAGATATTCTACCATATTATACATATTTTGCACATATATATATATATATCCGGATTTCACTTCACCATCAATCATCAACAGTGCTTCACAAGGCTCAGCCTGGTAGCCCCAAACTGGGAGGAAACCCACCACTCTGTTCTACACGTCTCCCGTAGCGAACACTTCATGTGGTCTGTTATTTCACACATTGTGCATAATGTCTCCTGAAAAACTTTTGATATTATATACTTCCAAACGGACTAAAAGTAAGTAGATACCTATACATATACATAAAACATTCCAATTTTTACAAAATAATCAAATATATATATATATATATATATATATATACACAAAAAACCATAATGCTATTTTATTATATATCATATACCATGTACTGAATCTACTCATTCGTGTCTATGTCTCAAAAGTATTGCGTGCCACTCTTGGAATCATTGATTTGCCTCATGCATTTTTTTGGGGGGTTTCCAACATTTCAACTATTGGAGACCTGGAAGCAAGATCCGAAAATGTTGACCCCCAGGGTACGATTGAGGTCAGATCACCTTGAGGTTGATGGAAGATACCGTTGATGGTTCAGAAATCCTGCGATATGACCCAGTTGAGGTTGGTAGTTTCTCCGATTATTTACAGGGTTTTTATACATCCGTGGTTGTTTGATGTTTTTTCCATCAACAGTAGCATTGGACATCGCCCTTTTCCCCATAGGAACATTTTGATTCCTCACAGTCACACGGTGGGTTTTCGATCCAGCTATGTTGCCCAAAAGGGACCTTCCTTAATGGAAAAAAAAACCATGCACAAACAACATTTCCCGTTTCCAGCAACTGTTTCCAATCAAACAAAATTCTCCAACCACCGGGGAGAAAAAAAACACACACCGGCAGCTTTCCGCCATGAAGATGAAACACCCGGTTTACGCCAATAGCTGTTTTGGCTAACAAAACATCCAACCGGACCGATCCAACTCCAAACCATGTGCCCCTGACGCGCCATGTGCTCCAGCATCCAAGGCAGCTCGGATCAATGGTTTCAAGTGTGGATGGATGGGCCTCAGGTTTAGTGAAACTAGGGGAGCTGGGTCTTTGCTCCTTGGGTAGCAACAGGCATACATAAGCAAACCTTGACTCAACCCACAAAAAACCTACTTATTGACTAAAGCAACAAAATCTATGTATGCCAACCCTAACCAACATCATCCTTGCAGAAATAAGGCCATAAAAAATCGGGACATTATTAAGGCTGATCATGCTCATAATTCCTTAAGGACCTATTTCCTGAAGTGTGCATAGACTCCCACGACGACGAAAATGTTCGGAATCTGTTGCTTCCTCAGCTCCCCCCGAAAAATGACAAGATTGGTGAGGGTCAAAAATCATGGATGCTTCTGGAAGGGAAAAAAAAGGAGATGATGAGAGGGGCCTATAATCTGATGTGTAATGTTCATTCTAGTAGCAATGTTGTAGTAGTTTTCTGTTTTCTGTTTCCATTTATTCTATACACACTTGGCAGTGGTGATTGCTGCAATTCTGAAGCATCAACAGGTCCAACAAAACATAAGTAAATCTACACATTTAAACACATGTAATGTGTTTATATGAATATATCTATTTTACGATATGTATAATTATGTGTTCAGCAATTCCCTTCAACTACTCGAAGATACTCTAAGTAAATTATCGTAGAAAATCCCCATCAACTTTTAGAGCGGGAAAGTTGAAATTTGATTGAGGAAATTGTGCAGGGATCATTCCATGACACCAACCCAAACTTCATGCACTATTTAGTGGAAAATTCCCTCTAAAACTACCATCAAGATGTGGCATCAAGTGTGATCCCCCTCGAAAATGGGTTGGCATTTACAGTCAGGATCCCTTGTTGTTAGAGAAAACATTCCCCAAGCGAGGCAACACAAATCCCAGTGAAAACCTTCCCCAAGAGATCATGGGGCCTTCGTGGAGGTTTGTAAAAGCACTCCCATGGAATAGGTTTTTATGAAGTGTTATGAAGACCCACCCTTGTACTCTGTATAAGGCGTTTTTTGATCCCTCAAATTCTGGGGGGTTTTGGTTTTGAGACCATCCTTAGTCTCACTTCAGACTTCATACAGCCTTATTTCTGAGAAAATGGGCCTGCGGCATAACATTTTCTTCTTCGGTGGTTCATGTTGGTGGCTTACTATACCAGGAATCATCTCTTCTGAAAGGGATAATCACGTCAAACACCTGCCTGAGTATATAGTATTTAAACTACTATTTAAACCAGCAACCTTTAACCAACAATCGAGTTGAATTCCCCACCGGCCCCCCGGACGCACGTTGCTCTTGATGCAGGGCATCCTACATACACATGGTCAACCAGTTCGACGGTCAAAAAAGGTTCACTTTTCCTAATGTTCATCTAGGATGAACAAAAAATCGACCCCTGGTTAGTGAAGTGGGTCGCTGCAAAGTCCCGCTTGCTGTTGTTTTCCGAACGTCAGAGTTGGGTCGTCAATTTCATCGAAGAACGCTGTTTGTGAGATTTCTGCACACTGTTCGGTTGCCGTAGGTGTGATCCAAGAACCAGTCATTCCCATAACCACTTGGGAAGATGCCGATTCGCATGTCGTCATTCCTATAACCACCCCTTTCGGAAATCCCCCCCAATCAGCGAACGCTGCTGATCCCTCCCAGGTCCTCGGTCCCATGGCGTAGCCATTCCATGTTGCCCGTTGCAAAGGCAGCGACCTGCATGAAAATTTAGGCTGGTCGACCGAACTTCATTTTGTATGTTCAAAAAGAATCTGATCCAAGTATATATATATATACATATATATATATATATATATATCACCCTCAAAAAAAACTTCCAGATATACTTTGATTTGATCCAAAATCCAGATTCAAATTGACCATGATTTATTTCCAAAGTAATTTATGTAGTCAAAACTTGGATTAGTTCTGATCCAACTTCAATTATATCATATCCCAATTGCTTTTGATCTTGATCTTTTTTCCCCCCCGACAAAACCCCAAAGAAATACCATGTAATTGTAAGACTTTAAAATGACTATGGTCCAAATGGTCATCCAGCAAATGTTTTCAATGAGACACAAGAAACAAACAAACAAATTAACAAATTCATCACAACAAATGGGTTTCTGGGTTTCTTTTTGCAGCTGTTTAATTGACCGCCTTAGAAACTGGTAAACCAACAACTGGTAAACCAACACCCTGAAAGAGGTGATTCCTTTCACGACGAGGTGTTTCAAATCATCATTTTTTTCCCGGTAAACTGGGCCCCAGTTTGGAATTCCCGGCCAAAGTGGACCTATCTTTTGCCTCAATTTTCAGGATAAAAGATCTAAAACAACCCTTGAAAGCCAACGGCTGATGAAACCATTTAGAGATTTGAGAGCTGGCAATATCAAAAACATCCCCAAAGTTTACATAGAGTCGCAATCAGATTTGCAATTTTTTGGTGAAGGATCACCAGAAACCTTGACTTTCCATCAGTTTTAACCGTTTCAATCCAACTTTTGTATCGCTTCTCTGCATTTTCTTTCTGATGGAAACAACTTTGGTCGCCTGCCCACTGTTCAAACCCAAAAATGCTCGGGAAACAGTGGTCCGACCAGTACAGTAGAAGTTTTGCCAAAAAAAATGACCAGCCAACACAAGGAACAACACGCCTATTTGGAGCTGCATTTTTAAAAGGTCACCTGTCGGGATGTTAGGCAGCCCAACCAACACGGCCACCCGACCACCGTTGAAAATGGCATCCTGCAGGTCGTTTCGTGGTTTTCGCCGGCATTTTCCGGCTTGGGGATCATAAGAATCGATGCTTCAAGGGTTTGGCCTGGGCCTTTGTTAAGGAGTCTCATTCTTATTTTCTGTCAAATTGTGTCAAAGGGGTGAACACCCCTACAACCCAAGGAGCACACAAAAAAAGAACATCAGGGAAAAGTAACTTACCATCTCAAAACCATGCCAGCTGAAAAATGAACGTATATAGATACTGTAGGCTGCCCTTTTTGACTTTTTGTTTGAAGGAGGGTATTTCTTCATACAATACATGCTTCCAACCCAAGAACGAGAAACCAACAGATTGCATCTCGATACAACAGCGATCCCGTTCAGGTCTCCTGGTCTTCTGCACCCAGGTGGAAAATACAGCCAAATCCTACTCAAGTTCCCATATCTATACAAGACATATAGACTAAAAAAACCAAGAATCCTAAACACTCTTACAGTACCGGTAAGAGAAATCTATGAAAACGCTTCCGGAACGATAGTGACCAGGCAGTGACTCTTCTTATTCCCATTCCCATCTTTTACTCGTTGGTGGTTTCTGCTTTTCCCAAACTCCGGAATCTTTTCTTTATCCCCTTTCTATCCAATCTCCTCTCCCGGAAACCGAACCCTGAGGGGCTTTTCAAATCCTTTTGGCCTTTGATTTCAAATGGCTTCGAGATCCACACTCCCCCTAGCACGCCTCGCTAGGGAAGTGCTAATACTGCCATCTACGTCATCCACAGGTGACTGCATTTCATGCTCTTTCACCCGTGGGAAATCCACAAAATGTGGAAAAACCCTTGGTCCTTTCTTCGGACCCCTCTGCCGCGACTCAAGCCATTCGTTCACCTCATGTGAATCTCCAACTCTCTGCAATGGCCACACTTCCTGAACACCCTTTTGAGCGTCACTCTAGGGCAAACCGAGCTCGCATGAGCCACTTCGCCAGGTGATGCTATCGTCGCAAATTCCCCTCCGTCTTGACTGNAAAGCCAATGAGACCACCATCCAAAACCAAACTTCTCCTTGTCTCAATTCTTCTCCTTGTGCTTGAACTCCTTGAAGCTGCACCATGAGCATCACGATCTTCAAGGCTCCTTCCACTTCTTTTGGGATCCTCATCTCTTCATCCTCTGCTCCTCTTTTCTCCTCTATCTCCTCGGCTTCTTCTCCTTGGCTGAGGTCCACTTGGGTCATTCCCATCTTCTCCTTCAACTTCTGCATCCTGGTGGACGTCAAAGCCTTCGTCCCAATGTCTGCAATCATATCCTCACCTGGGATATGATGAAGACTCCACACTCCACACCTTATCAGCTCTCTGGCGAATGCTGATTTCATCCTCAAATGTCTCGTCCTCCAAGAACCACCCTCATTCACCATCACAGCTTGGGCTGACTGACTGTCAGTGAAGGCCGTCCTCGTGATCTCCCCCACGATCTCCTCCACCAACACTGCTGTTGCCTCTCCTAATGCAAAGCCCTCCACAATCTCAAGGAGCTCCGATTCCGCCGTCGACAGCGTGATCATTGACTGTCGGCTCGACCTCCAAGAGATAGGGCAATTGCCCAGTTGGACAACCACTGTTCCATGGCTCTCAGTCCCTTCAGGGGAAAACGAAGCGTCACTGAAAACCTTCATCACATCTCCTTCTTCTTCTTCATCTTGTTCAAACTTCAACCCTTCCCTCGTAGTGGATTGAAGATAGCCCTTCACTTGTTCTCCTATCTCCACCACCTTCTTGGGATTCTTGGTCACACAGGAGCACATCCTCGCCATCACATACATCAGGTCTGGACGGCTCCTCGTGAGAAGCCACAAAAGCTCCCCCGCAACCTTCTGAGCAGATTTGATCGCCTCTGCTGAAGGCTCCTCTACAACTTCAGACAACCCTGAAGCCATGTCCCTAGTCACCGGGACCCTTCTCTTCCTCCTCTCTACGCCATCCTTTTGAAGAAGATCTTGAAGGTATGACTGTTGGGTGATCAGCCACACATCCTTTCCTCCACTCTCCTCCTTCTTCTTCATCACGTCCATGCCGAGGAATCTTAATGCATTCTCTCCAACTACTTCAGGTTCTGATGTCTTCCACTTCGTCCTGAATTCCTTCATAGTTGAATCTACTACCTCTCTTGAACCAACCATGAAGATATCATCTACATAGGTCATCACCAAACCAAAGGCTTCTTCTTCTTGACACGGGTCCTCATCCCTCTTCACCAACTTCCACAAGTTTGGCTCAGAGTCCAACGGCTTCAATCTCAAGGTTTGGGCTTCTCCTTCATCCTCCTTCCTTGGCAGAATGATG